>VUQS01010024.1:10051-39358 GCA_015108495.1 Heterochromis multidens
ATAAAGTCTACTACTCAGAAGATGCACAACAGGTAATGCTGCAAGCCACTAATTTAACAAATATAACAGTTTGACAGGCTTTTGTGAGAGTAGTGTACATTGATCACAACAAAACACAAGATAAATAAGCTCAAGCTCCATTGACACACTGAACAAAAATGTATCTTTGATATAAATGACAGCATTCTGTCATATCTGGGGATATGAGCACAAAATGCATTTTCTTTCAAGAAATAAATAATACCAGCAATGGATAAATAAATAAATACCCCATTACCCTCAAATATTCTACATGGTTGGTCCAACCATAATACAATAGGTGTGATATACTTATGTTGATATAATAAGAATGCTGAAATTACAAAATATATACCCTTTACAAAATATCCCAAGGGCTTGACCAGTTTTTATTGATAATTTATGTACATAATTAATGAGCTCTCCATTAGTTGCATACTAGTGTCTATGAAAAGGGGATTTAATGTGGATTGTACTGTATCATACATAACATTTACATTTCAGAAAGTTTTAATTTATTTTCCGCTTTCAATACATTCAGACATTTTTTTAATGCAAGAATAAAAAAAAAAAAGATAAAACAATACTGGACTTCTTCCCAGCCTTATGAATGTATCTTCCTATTATGACTGAGTTATATTCTCAATGTGATTCTTCTCAAAGACACAGGAAGTGAGACGCTTGATAAAAAAGGTTACATCCTCTTACACTTGAATAAAACCCTTGCTTTTTTCTTGTAATCTTAGTAGAATAACATAGAGAGCAAACTCTTTAAACTGCAAAGACTGCAAAATGCTCTACAGCTGTCTGTTCTGACATATGCACTGAATTGTAGATTAATTTAAGTATCCTCTATTCAAAGGTAAAACTCAACCTCTGATTATGCGTCTGCAGTTACCACTCTGACAAAGTAAAGGGCTAAAAGTAATAACTTTGTATAATAACATCTAACGTGTTTAAGAACAGTTTTGAGACAACTTGCATAACTAAAACACAATAGCATGGTGTCATGTTGCAAATGTGTGCTTTTAACAGCAACCGGAGAAGGGGATGAAGGGTCAGTGTTGTGTATGCTGTAAACTTGTGGTTGCAAGGTAAATGATTAAACCAGTTTTCTGCCATGAAATACTGGGCTGATCCTCCCATCTGTGTTCATGAGTGATTCCTCAACTTAAAACAATTAACTGGACCCATTTTTATTGTGTCATTTTTGAATTATCATAAAAAAAGAGTATCCTGAATGATAATTATTAGTGCTTGTTTTCTTAGTTTCCATAGCCAACAGTAGAAGACCATAAAATAAGTTGATTTTTGGCCTGAAAGGTGCATGCAATAAATGTAAACCACTATGCAATAGTAAAATATATACAGTGTCTGTACAGTTAAGTATTGTCCATAAACAGCATAACCACACTCTGACCACACATGAAAAATGCATGTATAATATTACCTAAATAAATTGGAAAAAAATGTTATACTCAGAATGAATTCTCATGTCAGTGTCTAACAGCTCTCTTAAAGTGCTTCAGATTTTGTTTTTTAGTAAGTGAACAAAGAACCATGAACATAATTAAAAAGAAAGTCAATGCAAAAGAGATTATTTATTATTAGTCATCATAAACAGATGACTGGTCGCACTCTTTTTTTTTTTTATTAATTTGTTGATTTAGTAATAATCAATTACAATAATGATTCAATAATAATGATCAATTTCACTTTGAATTCTGTAAAGCACTTTGATCAGTATTTCCTCTACAACCAACTGACTTGACTTTTTCTGATAATTATTTTGACATGATCTAAATTACTATTATTTAATTGGTTATTGTGGAATTACTTTTTATTTAATAAAACAACTGGTAAAAACCACCACTGAGAAGACTTATATTTCAAATTTAAAATTCAAAAATAAAACGGTGAGAATGAAACAAAACTTTGTTTTGATCTTTTACACAATCCATAGTTTCTCAACACATCTATAAACCTTTTCACACCAGTTAAATGTAATGCTACAACATTTGCAATGTCTGTCAGAGTTCTTTGATAAAATAAATAAGATTTAATTGGATTAAAACAAAGGAAATAGAAGAAATGCTATAATCAAATCTCTGGGTATTTCAGTGGGTCCCCTCCTCCATAATGTCACTTGTTGGCGCAGAGCATATGTAGAATGTAATGGACTGAATGATAAGGCTGGATACACACCCGCGCCTAGAGATAGAGATAGGAGACCCAGTAGACCAGGTTGAAAAGAGCAAATGCAGTGGGGAAGAAGATGCGTGCATAAGAGTCTATCTTGGCGATGCGAATGTGCAACCTGCCGTGCCGCCAGGCTCCAGAGCGGCAGTCCTCGAAACAGCAGAAGAAGCTAGTGCAGTCCTTTCCATCCAAACATTCATAGCCATACTCCTCGTCTCGCTCCTGCATGTGCGTGGCGTTATTCATCTGAATGGCGGTGGCTGAGCGTGGGCGGATGTCCACCGTGGGTGCCTGCTTTTAACAGGACAAAATGACGCAATTAGCCACCAGAGCCTGAGAAAGCTCTAATGAAGACTTCACTGACATAACAGGGGACCTTATTTGAGCTACCATTTTCTGTCTCCCTCTTCATTTTCATTCATTAGTCAGCAGAATGTAATTTGCACCTTTAACTTGCCAATGGACCCTTTTAACGTCAAGAAATACAAATAGACCCATAACTACCACCTGTAGTTGTAATTAGTGAGGCTTAAAATGACAAAGGGTCTATCCCAGTGGAACCCATGATGCAAATTACACCTTTGGGCTAGGGTATAATAGGCAGCTGAAGCAATCAGTTAAATTTTAGTACAGTAGTCCATACTGCTTTATTTGCCAGCTATACAAAGCTAGTGCTGGGCAATGGCCTTCCATTTCTTATTGTGATTATAGTACTGCTGTTGCATAGTATTAAAAAATGCTACAAAGTGCTAGAGAAAGCAGATGATTATTCATATTTTGTTCTAAGAATGTCTTAAAGATGTTTTTAACATGCAACGATTTAACAGAATACCATAATTTGGAACAGAATGGATACTACAAGAGATTTTTCTGAAAATTCATTTATGAGATATGTTGTAACTGGCTTATGATGCATCATGTAGCTAAGCTAAGCGAAGAGCATGATTTGGCAAATGAGCAGCACAAAGCTCAGTATTTTTCCAGCCCACTCTTTCTGTAGCTAGATGGGTTAAAATAAACTCTTTTTTTTCAATCTATGTTCACCACTGCAGGGCACATGGCTTTCATTTGTGAAGGTTTCTAAAATAGGACAGTGACATCAGTGACTCGTTGGTCCTGTCATTCTAAAGAGAGACAATTAGTATTCAAATAGACCATTTTCATCAGCCTTTATCTTCAAATGCCATGCCACCTTTGCACAAATTGGAAGTCTTGCTGTTTTGCAGATTAAATGCTTTTCTTCCCTTTGCAGAGGTTTCCTTGACCTTGCTGATAAACTAGGGTGTAAACCTCGTGGTTTAAAAGAAGACAGTTAAGTATACTTCAAAATTCAACTTCCACAAATTTTGTATTACTGGTCTCCCACTGGAAAATGCCTAAAGTAAAGATTTAGCTTGTTCCTCATGTATTGACCACAGGCAGATTATAGGAACAATAATCTATAATTTGGCACTCCAAGTAGTCTATAAGTGACTGCTCTGGCACTCCAATTATGGTTTATAACAAAATATAAAAACTTTTAATGAGTTCCTTTTTGCATCAACCATCTCAAAACAATAAATGCTTTTTGTTTTCATCTGCCTCATTATTGTTTTTGTTCCTTTTCAATATAGTATCTAGAAAAGGCATGCTTTGAAAAAAAAATGCAGTTTTAGTTTAAAACACGTCATTATCTGCTGCAAGCATGCATCCTCAAACAAGCTTAAAATACTGTTCAAAATAATGTTCATTCCCTGAAATTGAAATTGCCCAGCACTAGTGCAAAAGTCTACTGTCCCTTTGAAAAGGATACATAACCACAACAAAATGACATACAGGTTAGTTTCAGCATTTTTGTCCTCTTAACGGACCATATGTGAAGTTAATGACGGGATTAGCACAGCAGGTTATGGCTCCATTCTCAAAGGGGGATTGGTTGCACTGAAGAAAGCGCAGTGGAAGCTCAAGCAGAAGGAGCATTAACAGCATCCCGCCGCATGGCCTGGTCAAGCTGGGCAATGCTGAGTCGGTGTTAGCAAAAGATATAAATAAATAAAAACAAAGAACCAACACAGTGGCATTGGCAGCTTTAACCGACTGAAAGCAGACAACCACTCTGAGAAGACAAAAGATGTGGAAACACTCAGGATTAATACTGGAGAATTACATGCTTAACTAGCTTAAGCTGATAATTTGTAGTAGTGTTTCCACACTGTAGGTGAATTTTTAACAGCCCATTTAGATTCCTCTCTGGGCTGCAAATCTAACTAATCTAACTTTTAAATGATTTAGTCTAGTAAAGTATTAAAAAAGCAGTTTGTGGTTTAAGCTAAATTTAGATCTTTGCTTGCTTTCACCCACCCTGGATGCTTTTTAGGTGTCTGTGTATTACCATGTGTTAATCCTCTAAATGGTTTCCAATTTAATTTAGACCTAACACACTGCATGGGTTGTCTATTTCAGTCTGTTAAGGCTCTGCTGACTCTATAGGAAGCGTCAGGTTGAGAAGCCCAACAAAACACACAGGTATAGATTAACTGGCAGAAGAAGGGAAAGAAGAGGAAGCTATTGTAGCAGCTGCTAGTTCACTGTGGTAACAACAACAAAGAGTGAAACAGGACAGAGGGAGCCAGAAAGTCCACACTGGGCCTGGAATATTACATTCTTCCTGACATGGGATGTGTGGGATGTTTATTTGAATTTTAAACACTGCAAGTATGTCTGGCTGGCTGCCTCCGCACTGTGCACTGCAGAGCGCCCCTTTTTAATGTTATCTGTGATACCTATTTAGTAAATGAGGAGGAGTACAGTAAGAATGCAGGTAGATAAAGAGGGAATATAGAGAGGTGTATCAGCTGTAGAACAGACAGAAAAAAGCAGTGAGGTATTGGGGGCTCAAAGAGCCAAAATGCAGCAGACACATGCAGTCAGACACAGGCAATATACCTTTGAGGAAAAGAGCCGGAGGAGCTTTTGTCCCAACAGGAGAAAAAGAATATGTGGAATTGAAAGAGAGTAACACAACAAAACAAAACAAAACAGAACAAAAACATAGAATACATATAAACAGAGAATTAAGAAAATAACCAGAAAAAATAAAGAGAAAAACAAAGATAATGTGTGAAAATTACACATACTGCACTATTTAACTCAAAATGGAAAGAGAGGAAATATACTGCAAGGAGACATACATATTACAAACAGACACAGGGTGAGATGCATGGTAGGACATATGTATTTTACATGCTTCTTAGGCCAGGACTGCCTTAGGAAAACATTACATCAAATCTAGAAAACATTACATTACATCAACTCTCAACTTCACAAACTCCTTGTGACTGTGACTTCATCGCATCTTAATGTTTTTAATTACACAGTACTTCACTAGCCTTTTAGTCAGTGTCACTATACATAGCTTATTTTATGGTAATTTCTGACAGTATTTAAAATTCTTCAAAGAGTCATATCAAATGTAGCTGAAACAATAAACAGTAATGAAATAGTAAAAAAAAAAAAAAGAAAAACCCTCTTTAATTGACTTGTTCTTCCCTCTGAATCCCCTCTGAAATGGTAAACTAGCATTACACCTTCCACTTAGTTAATCCTTTATCCATCCGCAAGACAGTTTGACCATATGCAAAACCTCAGTTACAGAGACTACAACTATATCAACCCAATTTTCAGTTCTAGTTGAATGCTTCTCTTAACACAAGTGTGGTGTACTTTCAGTTTAAAAATGTATATCTTTCATTTAAAATCCTTGTGAAAACAATTATTTTACTTCCGTAAAAAAAGTGTTGTAACTTGGTTTAGTTATCAAAAAAGTAATGATTAAAAATATAAATTATTTCCACTAAGTATATACCACAAAGTAGTACATTTAAACACCTTTTAAATTAAAAATTGTTCCTCTGACACAAATCAACTCTAGGCGATTAGTGCTAGTCTTGCTGTATGTGGTAAACAAAGTCTAAAATATTAGGTGAGAGATCATGGCCCTTAAACTGAGCTGGCATTATCTCTTGAGGGACTTAAGACTTATACAGTATGAGGGAACTCGACTGTCATGTGACCTGGGTCTAAATTACAACTGTAACAGATGTGTAGAGGATTATGAAAGATTTGACCTGCTCGCGGTACTCATTGAGTAATTTGGGGCAGTAGCCATTGGGAACATGCTCCATTAGGAATTCTAAGCACTGTAGAGCTTTTTTACACCTTATCCCAGTACTGTAACAGAGTGGGGGAGGGACAGATCATGTGAAGAGATAACCTGATCATTCATCTAAATGATAATTTATTGTTAAAAAAAAAACAAACAATATTACACATCCAGAAATAGTAAACACTCAGTTTTAAAATTATGTTATTCATGGCCTGATTATTAAATTGAGGATCCATACTTGGGCAAAATCTAAAACTCATAATGGTAACTGAAAGAAAAAAAATCAGAAGTTCAGTTTAGTTTTGGAAAGACACCCACCGGATTCTTCTTCTTCTTGTCCTTTTTGGCACTCGGCTTTCTGTTGCTGACAAAGTAGTGCAGCGTGCCATACTCTATAAGTGCGGCGAAGACGAAGATGAAGCAGACAGACACAAAGAGGTCCATGGCGGTCACATAGGAAACTTTTGGAAGAGATTTCCTGGCAATAGTACTCAATGTGGTCATGGTCAGCACTGTGGTAATGCCTGGTAATGAAATAATAGGAAAGAGGGAAAATCAGATCTGCTCTAAATGAGGACAGACCACCGGTTCAGTTATTCTTGGCATGTATAATTTGCACATCCCAAATTCCAATAATATGTTTAAAAAAGCTCTCATCATATACATGATGTATATACACTGTATATTGTAACAGTATAATTTATATATTAAAAACTGGTAGCTGTTGATTTGTTAGCTCTTAACACTAGGATAGCCATGTGGGAATAGTGAGCAGCTGTTTTACTGTCGCCTTGATCCACATAGCTACTTACTGGTTGACAGTTCAACTGCAATTGACCACAACAGTGACATACTGCATTGCTATATCCACCATCTGCTAACCCTTTTACTCACTCTGTTGGGCTCTAATGATGATGTAGATGGAGGCAGAGTGATGGCACATGACGAGGAAATGTGTTTGTAAGTACACATACACAGCAGATTACCAATAGCACTATCACAATCCCCAAACACCAACAAAGAAGCAACTAACAAGCTTGCCTTCTTCCCTTTAAATAGACCATATGTGTTAGGGGACTCACTTTGTATATATAGAAGATGATTTATGTCTGAATTTAATGTGGCCTGAAGGATATCAGTCTGCGCCAAGATTAACACTGGAGTACTGTGAGTGAATTGATATATTTCTGGATGGCATTGAAGGATTACGAATTATGTCATCTGCATTAATCCGCTTCCTAGCCACCAGGCTCCATGCACCTTCTGCATCATGTTTGAAAGAGGAAATTAACATCTGACTCTTGGTATAATTTTAGTAGGGAATTAACAGTGTTATTACTACAACTGCAACTCATGTCTGGAGCTGCAGAGGCAGGAGAAAAGAAAACAACCTATTTTTAGAGAGATTAATGATAGACAAAGTAGTGACGGTAGTAAGGTAGAATAAGGGTTTTAGCCTGATGGGATCATTTTACATAAAGTTATTCTTGCTAATACTAATAATCACACCACATGGACTTGAGGTCAGGCTTTGGAGCCTCAAGGGTCTGAAAGAAAGCTGACAAAGAAATATTTTTGTTACTCCATCACAAGCAAACCATTAAGAATGTCCATTGGATGCTATAGGCAATTTCAAAAGCTGACAAATTCTCTTGAAATTCTCATTTTTTCTCCCCTTGTTACATGCAGTGTGCCTCTTTGCATTCTGTGAGGAAGCCACCTGCATTATTATTGTGCTGATGTGGCATTTCTGCATCTTCCTTTCTGTATTGCATAATTAATGCCTCATTAAGGCATGCATGCAAACATATGTGCTAGGACAGGCTCTTCTAATCAAGATGCACTAGATTCCTAAGCAGATGTGCTATCTCTGAGTGGAAACAAAGGACGTGAAAGGAGAAGACAAAAAGAAAAGAACAGCAGGAAATGGGAAGCTTAAGCAGACTGTTTTACAATATGAGGTGGTGTCTAACCACCACAGTAGTCAGATGTGCTTTACGGGAGGGAATAATTAAGGCGAGGACTGTGTCAGGGTTAAGTGGACTGAATGAAAAAGGAATTAAAGCAAATCCGATAGAGCCTGATGAATTTTTACACAAAGGAGAGATATGTACAAAAGAACAAAAATGTGAAAACAGTTCATTAACAATAATTTTTCTTTGCTAATGGACTTACAAACTTTTTTTGTTTAACAGTCAATGGCAACAATAACATCATGTTTTTTTTTTCTTACCTAATGATGTCCTGGCAGGTACTGCATCCTTGTTGATCCAAAATGAGACCCAGGAGAGGACAACAATAAGTGTGCATGGGATGTAGGTTTGGATTGTAAAGTAACCCATTCTCCTGCTCAGATCAAAGTACACAGTCAGCACCACATAGTCTCCTGGACAGAGATTTAAAAAAAAAAAGAAAGAAACAAGAAGTAAAGAGAGTAGAAAGAATGAGGGCATGGCAATGTACAACGAAGCTTCAGGGACATAAAGCATACATGAAGCATACAGTTTATTGTGTCATGTAGTGTAAAATGTGCAGAACTGAGTAGAGTGATTAGTATCAAGAACTGATTCACAGTCCATACAGAAGTACTGCAAGACCAATCCAAGTTTATTAAGTAATTTCACACTGTCTGCTTATGAAGAAGGCACCGCAAAGAATGCTGTCAACACAGAAACACCAAGCATAGATTAAACAAACTGTCTTCAATACTTAATGTTGTGTAACCACAGTCTTCACTGCATGTTTGCCCAAGGAAACCTGAGATCTAAAATGGAACAGAGATTCAGAGAGCTGAAGCTGGACTTGCTTGGATGCACAAACACAAACCTTTCTCTCCTGCCAGTATTTAGTTGGAACATGAACACCACCATACAGCTGATGATGAGCCATCCCTGGGTTGGCTAGCTGACCCAAGCAGATGTTGGGTGTTAAGAGGTTGAGGTTAGCTGAGCCCAGAAATACCTGACCCTGACAATATGGATGATCTAGCCTGCCTGTTTAAAATGCATGCTAAGCACGCATGCCAAACAAGCAAGGACTCACAAATGCACACATGTTCACACACACTTTTCAAAATGTGCACCTAACACTCTAATGAGGATGAATTGATCAGGACTAAATAGAGAAACAAGCATGTTTAAAGGAACACACACACACACACACACACACACACACACACACACACACACACATACCAGTGGCCTCAGTTTTACAACATTGCTTGCCAAAAGCTACTGTCTTTTTTTTGCTGTCTACCAATGCACCTGTCTGTTTCTGGGAGTCTAATGACAGTTCACTGCTGGCCTCCAGCTCAGTCAGATGTCTGTTAATTGATTAACAACACACAATTAACTGTGTCAAGAACCTCCCCTGGCCTCTCGCTATGGTTTTTAACCTGTAGGGCAGAAATATACTCTCTGATATAGCTCAGTGTGTGTGTGTGTGTGTATGTTTAAGCACCCATGGCACATGATAGCCTATGCAGCTGGGGAATGAACAGCTGGCTAATAATTTCTCTCATGAGAAAGGGCACACAACACATACTGCAGTGAAAAACAGCTAACATCTGTGTATTTTTCCATTAATGAGAGACAGAGTGGAGACTGTCAGTGTTTATTATGTATGTGGCCATGCATATGGTGTGTATTACTGCAGCCCTCATAGCAACTGCACAAGAGCCAAATCTTTGTGATATATTCCAGCATGCACGCCTTTCATTCACCTGGCCATTGATGGCATCATCAAATAAGCCAAGTGTAATAACCCCAGCAGCACAACTATAACTGTTCATATCGCCATGTGCATTTTCTGTTGATGCAGGCAGGTGCACGGGATATTACAGTGCACTGACTGGATTTGTAAGATTACAGGAGAGACATGAAGGCTGCTCTCAGGGGTCCCATGGCTCAGTATTTTGTTTTTATTAACATTACATTAGCAGGGGCCCAAAACTGAAACCCTTGACAGCTCAGAAACCTCCGGTTTATACACTTATTTCAGCTTTGTCAGCAGCACAAAGCCTCCTTCACATTTTCCCAGACTCTTAACAATAATGGACTTTCCACCACAGGGGTGAGGTCGGTTGGTGTAAGACCCTTCTGCTCCACGCTTCTCTTCATCTGTTTGCTGGTTTCATTACAGGCCACAGCACTTGCCAAAAAGACACTCTGAGGAGGTGTTATCGACCGATGCCCTTTATTCTGGCAGGACGATGTGTCAGTATCAGAACGTCTGCCATTACAGCCCTGTAGTATTGCAGCAGTTTGTTAATCACTTCCTGAGTCCACTCAAAACAAAATGGCTTCCAGTTCCCTTGCTAGTTTAAGTATGTGACAGGGATGTCACAGCATACTCATTTTGGGAGTAAATTTAGTCCCTTAGATTAAAAACCACAACACAATTAGTAGACAAACACAGAGACGATGCTTGTATTGAACATATGTAAAATCCTGATGTCTTGATTTTACTATATTACCAGATTAAATTCACAAGTGTTACTTAAAAAATATTCAACCCTTGTGACAAGGAATCAAAGTGGGAATAACAGTAGCGTTGTCACAATGCTAGAATTTCAACCTTGATCCCTCATAAAGGGTTGTTCAGTGGTGTGAATGTCTACTCCACCCACCCTTGAGGGGAAGTACTGTGTGCCTACCTCTCTGGAGCAGAGCAGCCTAAAAACCTGCATTCTATCTGAAGGCAACCAGATGGCGACAGCTTTGGTTGCGAAAAGACTTCCGATCCTATAGAAGTCTATGGGAAAATGATTTTCTGACTGGGCTCAGTCACTCATTTTGGGTCATAAAAATAAGTCTGCCCTATAAATCTCTGTCATACCATGTTTCAAAATGGAGAATTATCTGTGGTATGAATCCACACGCTCATTGGCTACCGAGCTTTGAATCACAAGTCAGTAGCCAATGAGCCAATAACCAATACCATCTATGTTATCAACTGTTTCAAATGAGCATCTAATCTGACAGTAATTTTTAGTATCGATTAGTACCTGAGTATGGACTTTTTTGACAACCCTGTACGGGAGCATTTTAAAAAATCATATGTACAAAAACGATAACCAGATTCCTGCTTCAAGTATAACTTCAATTAGATAGGTAGATAGATTCTTTATTGTCATTGTGCATTTTGTACACAATGACAATAAAGAATCTATCTGTCTAACTGAATTAATTCTCATATTTGTATGTTTTACACTTGTTGCTGTAGGAGAACAAAAGTTTGGTTTTGCAGGCATTTCTACACGTCAGTGTATTGTATACACATCCACTTGTGTAAGTAAGTGAGGTTATATTCCATAAGGCTGGAGCTGGAATATCAATCATCTAAACTTCTATGTCCATGTTCTATCTAATTGAGGTAATTAAGACTGTTCACACTCTAGAAAACTTTCCTTTTCTAAAGCTGCTAACACTAGAATACCGCCTGTGGACCAATAATGTATATAAAGAAGCTGTCATTCTGTATATTAGATCTCACAGCTTTCCATGTGCATCCAACAATACCCATACCTTCAGTCAGCCTACTGGCAGATACACTATAGTCCTTGCTTCTTCATCATCATCATCATCATCAAACTTCATGTTTTAATTTCTCCTTTCTTTGCCACTCTTTTATTAAAATTCTTGCAAAATCAAATTTTGCCAGCCCTTTCTATCTTATTGCATAATTGTACTACTATCAATTCAACCAAGTCTTTTCTGTTTATAATTGAATGAAGAATGGTAATGACAGCTGTGAAAAAAATCAACAATGCACCGAAAAGCTCAAAACTATTGTTTACATTAAGATATGTTTTCACGTATTTTTATTAGGATCACACATTTTCTTGGCAAAAGCGATTTACTTTGAGCTGATGCAATCTACAGAAAGCAATAAAAACTTGGCAGGCACGATCATTCATCAGAAAACAGTGTTGCTTTATTGTTAAAAGCCGCAGAGACAACACACTAAATACAATTAGACACACACAAGACACAAAAAGGATCATTCTTCCAGTACGAGCCTTCTCCTGTTGCACCACAGGAGAAGGCTCGTACTTCTAAGATATATGTTATTATTAGAACACAATGTTTGCTCTATCGGTATGTATTTGATACACAAGTATACGAATATGAGTGTTGGACATGGAAAAAGGGTTGCTGATCTCAGCGTGGCCATACAATATTGTAGAGTAGCCACAGTAGTTCAAAAGAATGAAACATTGTAATTCGGGATTGCTGAACTTAGGGAAAAAAACAAAAAATGTCATATGAGAGTATCATTCTGCTGGCAGCCAGGCTTAAATTGGTGTAGATATGGATGGGCAGGGAGGACCCGAGGCACATGCTGGCCATCCAATGAAGGCAGACAAGCCAGACACACTGCAGAGCTGCTGACAGGCTGTCTTACAGAGCTCTTCTCCTGTCAAGGGTCATGCATATCGGAGGTGACAGCGGATGCTATTGTGCGTTGGTGTGTGTTTGTGAGAAAGAAAGGAGTTTTGTTAATGACCAGCGTTAAGCCATGGCTGGTTGCCAGGGTCAACATACTAACAGAGAATATTAATTCGCCACTTTCTGTGACATGACTACAGGCATATGAGTGATTAACTAGTTACAATGCCTTTGCATTTTGTCTTCACAGCCTACAGCAGCTATTCCTCCTCAACAGTGGGTGGCAAGATGATGTCACAGCAAAAGAAAAGAAAAAAAAAGGAAAAAAAGATTAAAAAAAGCACAGCATTGTCATGGTGAGTAACTGCGGCAACACAGCAGCATGATTAAACACCAGGCAGGAGTCTACAGTTTGATTGCCTTGTTGTTAACATTGTGTTTACTGTGACAGGGACAGATGATTATCCCTCTCCCAGACACACTAATAGCTCTCAAATTATTGAGAGCAAGACTGTTTATAGGATTTATGACAGGTAGTAAGATGCTGCCAAAACTATTTTCCGTACCATTATTTGGATAATTTAGCAAAAAAGTGGAAAGGTAAAACAAATTAATAAAAAATTATACACCCAGCAAGGATTTTCAAGGTCTTGATACAAGGGCCCTATTTAAGATGAGGCCTTAAACTCAGTGAAAATGCAGTTGCTACATTATGGCAGCTTTCATTTTAGATTTTCATTTATGCTTCGATGGCTCGTACCAAACACATTTATATGTAATCAAATCGCCAAAGCAGGTCATGGGACAGCTGCCTATTATGCCAATTTGGTATTCCAGTGTGGGCTGCACATTTTTCTGTAGAAACTATTTCGTCTAAGGCCGTCATCCATCCTCACCCCCTGTAAATTATTCTATTTCTCTAAAGAATCTTTAAGGCATCTAAAACTTGTGAGTTTATTTCTGTCACATCACATAATTAAAAACAAGGCCAAAACATTCCTCACTTATCTCTTGGTCTCCCCTAATTTTATCTGTTTCCCATCTTACCTCGTCTAAAAATGGCTTCATTATTTCTTATTCACACACTGAGGAGAGATGCGATTCACACTCATTACATAAGCTTGAAGTTCTAACTCTCATTCGTTTTCTTCCAATGTTTAATACATCACCATCCCCCCAGTCTTATTTTCTGTTTTAATGATTTTGGCCAGGTGACAGGACTTATTCTCACTCAACAGTCATGACACTGCTGGCTAGACTTATTTGTGCTTCTTTAAAAAGGAAAGGTCAGCTACAATTCAAAATAAACAAGTCATGTGGTAAAAGGTGACAAGAAGAGAGATGGCTTGGCAATGACAGAAAAAGCTGATAATCATAGAGGACTTTTTCAGAAGCTGTAAGTAAGGGGATCTATTCAGTTTAGCTTTCTATTTGTATGTAAAAGGATTGTAAAATCTAAGAACACACATGAATGAACTGTTGACTTAATATTTCTAGACAAGTCATAAGGAAAACAAAGTGGACAATATTTGCAATCAGTAATATACACTTTCTGCCCAATTCCTGACTTAAACTAATTTAATTACATGTAAATTTTCCATGTAACTTTGTTACATAAGTACAATGTAAAATGTTTCATTTAATGGAATCTGGTCTGAATGGGTGAATGAGGCATGTTGTATAAAGTGCTTTGAGTACTCCAGGAGAGTAGAAAAGCGCTCTATAAGAATCAGTCCATTTACCATTTACTTTCTTATTGCTTATCAGACTCACTGAGTAGTGCAGATTATAACCCATTGCTTTTGTCAAAGATGACATTTATTTGCGTTTTGGACTAAAAACACAGAGCAGTTAGTCAACATTTACTAGATCTTATTTTATTGCAATGTCTGGTTTAAAGGATCATAAGCTCTGCCTGAAAAAGAAAAAAAAAACTGTATATTGCAGGATTTTTCAGATATAATGGCACAATGTACTGGTCCACAATAGCAGCATGGTTGTTTAAATCTAAATTGGATGGATAAGCTCACACAAATACTCTATGAGACAAGACAATCGGTGCCCATTGTATTGCCAATGGCTTTGTGCTATAACAGATAACAGTTTTAGATCACTGGTTTTAAGCTTTGAAGTATTATTAATTATATCTGACTTATCAACCTTATTGCCCAAAACTATAACACTAATTTATGTCTATGTATACTCAGACTAAGTAGCTTTGTCTTAAGTACCTTAACAATCCAAAAATCTTTGCATAAGAAAATGCTTAAAGAAGGCATTTTTATTGGAATGTATCCATTAGGCAAATGTGCTCCTGGTGCTCAGATTCATACATCATTAGAGATACATCATTCCAGTGTATCTCGCATGTACATTGCATCCCTTGGATAGTTTCATTGAAGCTAAAATATTTATGTAAAGGAAGGTTAATCCTCTTTGTAAACAGAGTCCAAGCTTGGATGACTTGAAATTTAATTTCGCTGCAACCTATGTTAAACTTACCAGTAATAGGTCTGCGTGTGTGTATGTCATGTATTAGCCTTATTACCATAATATGCTCCTTCCAAGGATTTGTATTGTAATACCTTATGTCACATATGACATATTGATACTGAAAAGTTCTGATACAATAACAGGAAAAAAAAAAAAAGATCGCTAGTAAGTGAGTGCTTAGAATTCGGGTGAAGTGCCACGTGGTGTCATTATGATTATTATTCATGGGAGTCTACTTACTCTGTTTTATGGCAACTCTAGGTTTTATCTTCTTATGGTGTATATTAACTGGCCAGACACTGAGTATTTCACAAAAAGTCTAGCCTTGTGGCTAATTACTTTGAAACCCTGAGTTGCAGATTATTACCCAAGGCTAATAAGCTGACTGAGAAAAATAACTAGGGCTCTGGCATGAAACTTTATAACAGTTTATTAAGCATTGAGGGCTTGCCCTAGGAACAATTGCTCCACAGAGTAGAACTGCTCTGAGCTGCTTTTAGCCTCTAGACCATCTGCATCTATCTCAACAGGGTCACAAGAAAAGATTGCATAAGTTAATTTTCATTTGCATATTTAGGGTTTAGCAATAGCTGCAAAATAGCTAAAACCCCTCATTCTCCACATTTCTCTGTGATGATCCAGGACATGAAATTTAAAATAAGTTTCCGGCCATCCATACACATTACGATCGATTAAAAATATCACTTTGTGTTCCACTGGTATTAAAACTGCAAAAGGTGGAAATATATAGCCCTTTTTTTTCCATAAAAACACTGTCTGTAGGATGACAGACTCACTGGAAAGGCACCTGCATGCACATCCATTCGTGTGTGCACAGGCACATGTGTACATTTGCCTGTGCACACTCATTCTACCTCTCAGTCCATCCATCAACCGCATAAGAAAAGTGAACATAAAAGTACTTGAATGTTGAGATTAATACTCCAAAGGTGAAAGTATTGTGCTTAATACTTAATCCATTATGTATGCTACATCTTACTTCAAAATTGACTTTTTTGCCCTTTATAATAATTTATACTAATAGTTCTGCAATGGTATTGGCTGAATTCATTTTTTGGAATAGAAAAAATATATATATGTTTTTTCTCCTTTCTGCATCACATCACCTCAGGACTTAAATCTTTGACTAGCAGCATCTGAACAGAAGAACACTGCAAATTAGATGACTTTAATTTTGTAGTTCATATATTCTTATGTCCTAGTTTATCACTTTGGAGGACATATTTCAACACAACTGTGTTGTGGCATTGTTTGGTGCAGGCAGTAAAAAAAAAAAGGCAGTGACACTTGAGTATTAATGTTAAGAGGTTAGGACTCTGTCAGTTTGCACAGATGTGCAATGTGCTGCCTTTGATACTGCCTTTAATAACATTATTCTGTCTGTCAGTCACTATCACTCACTGTCTTCAATTCTTATCCCTGTGTGCTGTATGGTCTGTCCACCACAAAACAACAATTCCTAACACAGATAGGACTGGCAGTATAAAACATCAGAAAGATTAAAAAAAAAAAAATCAATCTGTGTTCCTTTGGTGTCCCTATAGGCAGTCTTTTATATGCAGGTGATCAATGAGGAAGAAAACAAGAGCTTTATTTTCCCAAAGCAATCTCTTCTCCTATGGCCTATCACCATTCCCTGTTTTTTCAGGTGTTAATTACAGGCTTATTAGACTGTTGACTGAGAAAGGCAGAAAGAAAGAGAGATAAACCGAGGGGGAGGGGAGGATCAAAGTAGGACACTGGAATACGCCAGGTCCAAAATAAAAATCATCTCTTTGTATAAGTGCGCTAGGGAGAAGGGCTGGGGGTGGAGGGACTCTATAGAGCCAACACGTGTAAATATGAATATTGTTGGTGTCTGGGGCAGGTGTATAGGATGTGTATATGGAGCATGGTAGAGGGGATGGGGGGAGTGTAAACTGGTATTTAACTTCACAAAAAGAGAATTCTGGCTGAGTCAGAGCATTTTCACTCCCATCACACCTATCAACCAGAAGCAAGAGGGAGAAATCACAGTGAGAGGGGGTGGGGTAGGAGAGGATTAGGGAGAGTAGCTAGTACTGCAACAGAGTCACACCATGGATAATGGATTGTTTCAGTGCTTCTCAACCCTTTAGAACCTATAAACGTCTAAGGCCTCAGTCACACACGCTCTCTAGACTGGTCAGTGACCCCCTGGCAACCAGTGATCGCTAGGGAAAAATACAGTTGGTCAGTGGTTGATGGAGGTTGCTGGCTAGGTGAAACTGGTCACAAGTAGGGTACTGCACCAAAAACATCCTTACATTGAAGGTAAATGTTATCAATGGACAAAAAAAAAAAAAAAAATATATATATATATATAATTTTGATGATGATGTGGTTTTCATCAAGGCAATTTATCCACTGGAAAGTGAAATAATTTCATACAACACGCTGGATTATATTGTGTGTTATTTGATCAGGGATTCAAAGTCCCAATTTAGTTAGGTTTATTGCTTTTTGTCTCATTCCATGTTTTCTTCAATTAAACCTGGCAGGCAGTGACAAGCATTCTTATCTCAATGGCAAAAGCTTCTATGAAACTTGGTAATATTTTACCTTCACATTGCCTTGAATTTCTGCAGCTAAACCTGTATGTGGCATAAGAATTAGCCTACCTGGACTAGGATAGCAAGACAGCACTGTGACATTTTTGTCCTGTTTAATTTTTCAGTGAAGTTCGTTAAAATGTAATTTTTGTTTGTATTTAAAAAAAAACAACTGTTTTTAAAAAAACAATTTTTAAGAAACCCTGTTGAATTTTATATACCCCTGAAACAGCTCACAACTCAAATATTAAGAACTTCTAAAAAAATCCTTTTCGGGGTTCTGTATATAAGATGACTCAAATGTAATATGAAGAGAGGATGGAGAAACAAAACGCTTGTGGGAACACAATGAATTTATTATAAAATATTTTACAGTCAGGACTGCATTATTTTGCTTTGGTGAACCTGTATTAGTATTACCTTTTCTAGTTGTTGAGCTGTGAGTGTGAGTGTGCTTGCCTGTTTGAGAAATCCTTGTTGGACTCCTTTTACAGTGCAACAAGCCTAAAGATATGAGGATGATTTTCTTTGTCATGCTATAAGTGGAAACCTTTATCATTTTAGAGTGACATGTCTTTACATGAATGTATTTATATGTACTCTACCCTGTGTGCATGTGTTTTCATGTGTTTGTTTTGCTGACTGTTTCCTCTTTCTAAGTCACTTCCTCTCAACCACAGTGCCTCCAGATTTGCCCCATCAAAGAATCATCTGAAAACTGAGGAGCTCCATAATCTGGAGAAGGCCACTGATGTGTCCCTGGGCTTTCTCCACTCAACCTAAATCACACAGGCGGACGCACACAGACAACAGCACTGCACGGCATGGCTTTTGGAAGGTCACTCTAAGAATAGCTTCCAATACATAAAAAAGGCTCATATCCAGTTGGGAGCATACACTGAAATGTGCATGCAAGCAAATGGACATAAAAACATGCAATAATTCATGGACAAAGGCACAGACCAAAGCACTCACAGTGTCAAACACACACAGATATGTTCCACTGGCTGATGCACAAAGGGTACATTTGTGCTAGGCTAAAAGGACAGGAAATTAACCACCTCATGTCCTTACCAGACCATCTCATATTCACAACTAAAGAAACTCAAGTTAGTTGCAAAAAGGAAAGACAGCTAATGGCATTGATTCTTTTTATGCTTTGAAGGAAAAGCCTCTTGCCCATTTAAGAGATGCTTTTTATGCTCATTTCTTTGACTAATGCGGAAGATGGCTACCGATTGCACTGCAGTAATATTTAATGGTTAATGTAAATGCAATACACAGGCAAAATGATTTAGTATAACTGAGAAAAAATTATAATTTCTTGATTAAAAGATAAATTCTATCCTCATAATGCATCTGCCTTTATCTCTGTTCTATCACACACTTTCTAATGTATTAAAGGAGCCACACCTCTTTTGTTTAGCCACCATTGATTTTCCATGCACTAAAAAAGCAACATACTTGGTTTTGTCAGGATTTGAGGGTGTGTCATTTACATTGTAAATCTGTCAAACATGTATTCTTTGCAGCAATGTTTCATTGCAGACAGATAAATGCTACAACCACCACTCAATTCCAGCCCTTCACTGCTCTGTATTTACTTGTCTGGTCCTCCTCATTCAACAACTTTCCTTTCTTGCTGCTTTTATCTGCACTTCTGATTATCACTTAACTCCAGCCTGGCAGATGGGTGAGAAGAGAGCTTCTAGAACCATGCTTAACCAGGTCACTGAGGGGTTAACTGTAAGGTTAGCTGTGTCCCTAGTGCCTCGGCTGTCTGACATTCAAATCCTCAGCATCTCTCTTATCTTTTCTCTATCCTGTTCACTGGTCTACTTTTAAGCCTTCTTGCTTGTCACAATAAAAGATTTTTTTCCTTGTATTCCTTTTAGTGTGTGCATGTATGCAAATGCATGTGTGTTTGTGTTTGTAAATGCAGGTATAGGCTTCCAGGCAATACAGAGAGCCCTGATGTGAAGTGACAAGTTGAGAGACCAAGCCTTTGGACACTGGCTGAGGGACGGAAGAGAAACCAAATAAAAACAGACATAGCCTTTATAAAATGATATAACGCAACTGCATCAGAGCAGCAGATGTCATGTCCCCCCAGCCCCTTTACTTACAATATCACTCAATCATTCTTTAATAATGCACCTTTTTCATGATCTATTCATATTTTTAAAATAAGATACTCAGAAAAAAAGCACAAATACATTAGTGTGGGAGAACAGCACTGTGACAAGTTGAGCCTGGGAGAGATTGGATTGTCCCACAAAATGAGAGGCAATCTCTTCTTCTGGCTATTTGCTACAGTCATCATTGTCTGGAATGGGCCAATTCACCTGAATGCCTGTCTGCTTAGCTTACCATTATGTGTCCCTCTGTTGCCTTACCTGACCTGTTTCAACTCAGTTCAACTGATTCAACATCGAGCTTGAAGTGAAATAAAATAATGTTTTAAAAGAATAACTGTAACTAACTATAAGCCACCGGGGAGTTCAAAGACACATAATCTTTTTAACTGGCAGTGATCCAACTGAAGGGCAGTCATCCTGTTCACTACACTTTAGTCTGCAGTCCACTGCTGCAATTAGAAAATGCAGCAATCACCAGATGAGCAATGCAATGACACCACAGTCTAAACCAGTGTCATGAAAATAACAGCAGCAAGAACAACATAAAAAAAGGTGAAAAGTATCATTTGTATTATACCTTTCAAGCATAAGCAGGATCACATTAATATATTTATATATAATATATAAATGTCATATACTATGTATATAATCATATATGTGACATTTTAACACATATTTGAATAAAATAAAAGCAGAAAAGGAAAAGGCAATACTAGAAAATAAAAGAATAAATTAAATTGAAGTCAGAATAAAAACATACATTACTGTGCAAACGTTTTAGGCACTTTATATGGACAATCAGAATGCCAATTTCATTTTGCTGTGTGACAATGATCCCAAACGTGCAACCAGAGTCATAAAGAATAACATTCATCAACAAGAAGGACACTTAGTTCAATGTGCAATGAGCCCAAAAGTTTGGTATAGTTTCTACCTACCATACCTTGAAAAGCTGTGCCTCAGTGAACTGAACCTAAATGAACTGGTGTTGTTTTAAAGGCAATGGGTGGCTACATCATATTTATTCAAGACATTACTTTAGAAAGACTTTACTTTTAGTGTCTAAAGCTTTTGGACTGCATTGAACATCAAACAACTGCTCTATTGAATTTACTGCGGTGGAATTAAATAGGAGACTCTCTACTATCTAAAATCTAGTGTCAAAGATGTGGATTTATTACCACAGTGATCAAGGGAAAGACAAACACATCTAGATCACCAGCTTTAGAGATTTCTAGAACCATTATTATTATTATTATTATTATTATTATTAGTCAAACTTGAGTAGAAAGCTTAACAGGGCTGACAATGATGCAGCATATAAAGTATTAGTCCTGCACTATGCATTGCGTGATGACTGAGATGAGTGGGTAATTATAATGCCCTAACTGACTGCTTTTTGAGACAGATGTTGTGTTCACGAATGTTGAAGCAGGTCAGATACCCAAACTGACTGCAAAATGAGACAAGAGGTCTCTCAGCCACAGTCAAGGTTCTCTGCTCTGACAAGAGAGCAGATGGCGGTTTGTGGAAATAACAACCCAGATCAAAAGGAGAGAGAGGCAGAGGACTGAAAATTCTCCACTACAGCTCATCCTCTTACATAGATTGCCTTTTCGTGTTGTCACTTGAAACACGTTTTTGATTAAAACAGAAAAAAAAAATCCAAGGATTTTTCTTTTCTTTTTCTTTCTTTTTTTAAAATTATCTTACACCACTACAGTTTAAGCATTGGGTATTGCGATGCACATGCTCTATATACACCAAAACATTCTTTCTGCTCATTTGTGTGTCTGAGAGTGTGCATGCACATTACACTGCAGTGACATTCAGTTGAATTGTGGCAAATTGCAGAATGGCTGGCTGAACTCAGTTACTCCTGTGGCTACTTTGTGTGTGAGTGCATACAAGTATGTATATCTCATAGAATAAGCTGAAAAGTGTCACCCTGAAACAAACTGGATTCTGTATTTGAAATGTATGTTTCATGTTTATTTACTCTAAAACATTTAAAACAGAAATCAATATGACATTAGATTATTAAATTATTTTTATTTTATGAAAGTAAATTAATGTTGCTCTGTGACAAAAAGAAAAAAAAAAGTAAAAAATTCTGATGGTTCACAGTGTTTTGTCACAGTTTCTATGTGTCACATTTAGAAAAGAATGGATTACCTAACAGCAATAACAGCTTTTTACTCCCCCAGCAAGCACTTCAAAAACAATACACAATATATAACCTCCAAGTTAACTGTTTGTCAGAGGAGAGCGTTCCACCTCCACCATCTGGCATTATAAACTGCTCTAATGTTAGCTATATAACTTTTATAATCAACGCTATAAACTACACCTACAATACCAAAAAAACAAATCTATATTTTAAATAAAATACAACACAACAAAATAACTAGAGAACAATAAACCAAATTTTATAAGCATTTAAAACCACAAACACTAGTTGTCTCACTTTACTACTTTTTTAACTGCTTTTCACAAGTCATCCTGGACTCTACAACCTTATGCCAAATGAGTATACAAAACTAAATGTGCTCATCTGCTAGTGGTGGTAAAGATAAAAACCCTACTAATGCAGACTTCAATTAATTGAATATCTCATGAGTTAAAGCTAAAAAATACTTCTTCACCCATTTTGTTATATAACAACTCTTTCAAAAATATATATTTTTAAGCGAGAGCTTGGGCAAATACATTGCAATTGCTGCACTTCCTTCCAAGCAATTTAACATTAGAGATTGTGAGGGAATGTTTTAATTGCATTTACAAAATAGACATTTACTGTAACTTGCAGTCCCTCTGGATAAAGCAACTAATCTAATGAGAAGGAACTTTGGACTGGCTAAAGTTATTCTCTGTGGCAGGCATTGTTGCATTCACAAGGATCGCATTTCCCTGCCAACCATTAAATACATCACTCTCTCACTGGCATCTTATGAATATAAATATAGCCATATATATTTCCAATCTTATATCTGATATATGCAAGCAAGACTAAAATGTTATATGGTGAAAAAATGCAGAGAAGTGAGAAAAACTTGAGTGAGCAATATTCATTGAGATGAATGAGATGCCAGCTTTGAATACTGTTATCCAATTCGTGTAAAACTGAAATACGCCATCCCACTCTGCAGCAAAATAGTTCTATTGAAAGTCTGTCTTTCGATGTTGAGGGGGAAGTGAGCTATAGGTAGCCCTTATGGAGTTTACTTGAAACAGTGGGAGCTAAAAGTGGATAAAATCCATGATGGATCATGCCTCTGTCTCTCTAAATGTTCGGGCTGTAGCAACAGCAACAGATACCAACTAGATCAGTCTACAAATCAGCAGTAACTAGTTATAGATCAGCCATAGAAGAGGAGTTGCAGTTCTGAGAAAAAAAGCAAAGAATGACTGTATCTCTTCAAACTTTACTGAATAAAAAGAAGACAGTTTTAATTATTTTTTTAATTGATTATTTTCTTACCAGAGACAGTCCTGACAATCTCAGAGGTGTTCCTCAGGCCCACAAAGGAGAACTGGTAGAGCCTCCAAGAGCGAATGTCCCCAACCTCCACTGAGCTCCTTTTCCACTTGTACACAATCTCCTCCTTGGGGTAGCCATCTGAAAAAGAGAGAACAGTTAATATGACATGGAGATTACTTCAAATTAATTAAAGGTAGGAGAGAAGCTTAAGTCTGTCTGCATAGGTGTGCTGTCTGTTACAAAATAGCAATGCAGTGCAACACTATTCAATATAAAACAAAAACACAAAGCACAGTCTGTTTTATTTTACAGTAATCCATATCCACAGAGTCAGCAAGCTTGCAAATAAAATGTTTTATGAAATAACCATTATATAATAGACTCCTGCACAACATGTTGACAAAATATTCAGTCCATCTGTGAGGAGAAAACTTCTTTTTCACTAACATACTGAGCTCAAAGATTACAACACTGCTCTGTAGCTGGTGATGAGTTGGATTTCTATAATTTTATTACTTCCAGTGCATCCTCTATTATAAGAATCATAACAATAATCTTAATAGACTACAGCTGAGTCATTTAGACAAACAGATGCATTTTCATAATCAAATAATGTATGTGAGGATTGAATTTCTGTTCTTACTATCTTATAGTAAGTCTGTTCCTCTGTACGGGTGTTAAAGTTGGATGTTCTTTCAGTTCTATTTAAATTTCAGTCTAGTGATGAGCTGTGTGTAGCTGATGAGGGAGTAGTCTGAATAATGCACATGAACTGCTTTCAGAGCAAACTTTCAATGATTTTATCATTAAAGTGCTCTCAGACATCCAGTAATACCTGACCTCAGAGGAGTGGGGGGATGAAAGGTGCTGCCCATTTCCCACATTACAGCCACCCAGGCAGGCAGTCTGCATCTTTACTGGTAATGCATTCAGGACACATTATTGATTCAGGGTTCTTTTGATAAGCTGGAACAACAATGCTCTTAGCACTCAGTGCCATAAATTCACTTTGAACTTAGTTGTGCTGTCATAAAAGCTGCTGTAATCAAAATAATAAAATGCAATCTTGAGAAAACTGAAACAATATACTCTACCATGTGTGTCTCTGAAGTCTTCAAGCAAAAAAGTTCCGAAAACATCCATAGCTTTCATCAAATTTATATGAATGCTCGTGTTCCATTTTTAGGCCTGCTTTCTTGTGCAGTGGAGCTATTTAGGAAGCATTCTCTCTGGAGAATACCCCATGGTGCATCTCTCTGTAGATCCATAGTGGCTTCAGTAGCTAACTCACACCTATCCACCCCTAACATGGAATGACTAACTCACTTGGACTTGTGTCACTTTTTAAAATGTCTTTTAGAACAGCACTGACAGGTTGCAGGAAAATCAATGAATAGTGGGAAATCTATTATAAAATCACTTAACTGAATGTCAGTACATGGTATAAATTAATGACTGAATGGTTTATTAAATGTCGTTGTCCATATGTTCCATATTATAAGACATTCATAAGGCAAGTATCAAGTTTCACATGCCATCTATTGAAAGGCTATTGTTGCTTTTTACCAATCTTAGGCCTAACCAGTTACAAAAAAGCATACTTTACATATTCTACATGCATAATACCTTCCCTATTTACATAAATACATGCATGACTCATGTGCCTTGTTTTAGGTAATTGGAGCGCTACCAAAGAAATTCTTAAATGGTTGCAGCTTGAATTCCTTGATTTAGTCTGTTGGATAATCACTGTGTAAATTTTGTCTTTGCTCATATGTGACATGTTTATGGCCTCATTGCATTTGTGTGTGTTTGTTTGAGATGAGGAGGACAGAGAAGGCTAAATCAGTAGGGTATCAGCATAGGTCCAAACTTACAGCTTGAAAACTCCAGGGGACATGAGTGCTCATCCATAGGGAAGTTGTTCAGTTTAAGCTGGCACTCGGCATCGATGGTCAACCTGCAGAGAGATGAAATTTAGATCCACAAACACCAGAAAGCCACACATTGTGTAATATGCTGTACACAGACTTATTTATGTCTGTTGTGAAAATGCTTAAATTTAACCATCAGGTCACCAAGGTTAGGCTTAGGGTTGGGTTTTGTTTTAGCCACATGCTTTTTTTTTCAGAAAATAGATGTTAATTTCAAATGAAGTCTCATACATTTTGGCATTACAGTTTTTTTCTTAAAACCTTTTCCATTCAGCTGTTCCGAATTTAGGGTTTGCATTAACTGAACCCAGACCCTACCCCTAACCCTTATCATAACTGACACTAGGAATTATTAATTACAATTTCACAAAAATAAATTTATGGGATTTTTTTGGTTGTTTTTTTTACAGCTACAGGTCTTTTTTCACACTTGAGGGAGTTTGAAGGAAAAGTCATTAAACTTCCTGTTAATGAGAGAATGACCTTAAATGACTTTACCCATCCATGCTCTCTCTATTGTCATGTATCATTGTGCACTGAATCACAGCGGCCATCCTAATTAACCAGTGGTTAAGTTCTGAGTTCTTTAAATTAATGAAGTGGAGAGGTAGCGTTCTGCATAGGGAAACATCCATCACAGCTCGATTGAGTCCAGAAGACTTCACTTTCTCTCTTATTATCACTACTGATGTATTGTGGTGTCAGTGCAAATGCTCACTATATTTATGATGGCATGCAAATATGATAATAAGAACAACTAATATTTATCTTTAATCTACCAATCTATTTTACATATAGCATATGTTAGTTCCAAGGTTTTACAATCAGAAACATTGTCAGTTATGTGGTCAGAGACAAATCAAAGCAATTCAGATAATTAAACTATTAAATACGGAAGTAAAATTAAAAGGCTTTCTTTTAAAGCTGCATGCCAGAGCACCCAAAAACATCAGTTTAGGGCAATGCACTGTGGCTTAGGTGTTCCCCTATCTCAAAAAGCAATTACATAGCAGGAAGCTTAATGGCCACATATGAAAATGAAAAATAAAAATAATGAATATTAATAGAACAAAATCCCAAATGCAAAAGGCTAAAAACAGAATGAGGGAACAGGAAGTAAAAATAATAAATAATTAATAAAATAATTAAAATAATTAAGTGTGGTAAAATTAAGGTGGTGTCAAAAATTCCAAAACTCACTTTAATAAATCTGTCAGTTGTAGATGAATGAAAAACATGCAAATCAGAAGATCTGTTACTAACATCTCATCTCCAGCATCACTGGTGTTTTACCTTAGGGTGTAAAGTATCCTGCCATCATTCCATATCCTAAGCATGCGATTGGGTGTGGTGATCCAGTGGGCATCGGCCTTCTTTGAGTTGCGAAAGAAAGTGTCTGGGATCCATATTTTTCCAACCATGTTGCTGTTGAGACGTAGAACCTTCATCGTGCTGTTGAATTTTAATCTTCTGTCGTACCAGGTCTGAGCAAAAAAGATGTCGATGGTGTATTCCTAATGACATAAAACACAGTTTTACTCGAACTGTCATGTTCAATTTTACTTCAAAAAATAGAACATGCTTCACGTTACACAACAGACAAAAGTCTGATAAAAATACTGATTGCATCTAGTACTGTCTAGTACTGTCAAAAACATGCAGCTTCTAACTGTAAGGATACTATAAGACCAAATTAAAAATATGGGCTCAAAGAGAACTTTTTCTGTCTCAGAGGAACTTTTCTATGCCAGAGGAAACTTAATGCTGGAATGCATTTGCATACACTTTTCTTAAAGAAGATGGTGTCTTTTCAGGCCGGGAAGTCCTTTTGTCCCCGCTAAAGAGCACTGTTGAAAAAGACCAGCTTGACGCCCTCAACCTGAAAATTAAATGTTCAACGGGGCAATTAATAACCTCCATTGTTTGACTGAAGTATTACCCGACCTTATAACCTGCTGTCTCGGCAGCACTTTGTCCTGAGCATTGACAAAACCTTCTGTCTCCTATTCAGTTCAGTGACACTATGACAGCTGTACTGGAACATGCACACTATATGGAAGAAAGCATAGGCAATAGACATCTGGGAAGAAATGAAGAGCAAAAGGTGAGATGTGAGAAGTCTAGTGTTAAAGGGAAAGGACAAACATTGAAAAGAGAGAGAGAGAGAGATACCATTCTATGTTATTTATTTTGTTATTTGGATTGGCTCAGCTCTGAGGTTCAAAGTGAAGTACAGCAAAAGAAAAAAAAATCTGGGGATTTGTGTGTAAGAGGCCATAGAGGCATTAACTTTCTGACAAAGCTTATCCCAACAATAAAGTCTAAATCCTTGCCAAAGAGTTCCAAATGAGATTTGAAAAACATTTTCACAAGGCAAAATTCCCATCCTTTCAGCATCCCTTTTTATCACAAGGGACAGACCGACAGTACAAATACAATGATAAGAGAAAGGCTGAATGACTTAGGATCTTCGGGGATCTTCATCTGTGCCCCACTGAGCATGATAAACATAAATAGTGTGGGATCTTTCAAGGCCTGGGAACTTTTATTCTTCTAATTCAAACAGCTCTAAAAGCAGCTCAGAAATGTTCAGGTACAGTGGCTACAAAGCAACCCTGTATTATTCTTTTTATTCTTCAGACCTTGACCTCTTTCCTTCTGTTATATTGTCCCTTGTAACTTGTAATTTAGCCATACTTCAAAGATTTCTACTGTACAAATAAGAAATCAAAATTGTGTTTGTGCTGAGATTCACACCGTCATACAATCGGTTTATTCTGTGCTCTTCAGATAAACTACCAACCTCACAATATTTGTCATTTCATAGTGCGAAATCACTGGCCCAAACACATGTATTACATATGAATGTGAGGCAATCAGTCAACCTTTCATGTCAGCAGAATGCCCTCTTCACACACACACACAACCATGCATGCTCACAGACTTCCTAATGTGAGCACAAGCACACATTTTCTAACTGATACCATCAGTGCTTCTTTTCTACCATCACTGTAGCTGCAGCAGAGTGGGTGTTTTAGCTAAGACTTACCGAAATGGAATGGCATCACCACGTATAACAGACTGCTCATGTCATGAAACAATGACAAGGAAGACTGATTTCTAATTATTTCCTTCCAGACTATGCTGCCCTATTTTGGTTGTTCTGCATTAAAGCTCTATATCATGTATATTACTTAAGGGGTTACTATACGAATCAGTGAGTATTCAGCATTTCAAACATTTTAAACTCTAAAATTGTGACTTCCTTCCAAGAACCCAGCAAAGGGATTTTTGGAAGTTGATACAAAAAACAAGTTCTCCCACACATGTTGGCTGAAAGTAATGTGAAATTGTGTAACAGTAATGCATTTAATGTTGGACAGACTTGTCTTGGCAAGTAACAAAGTGCTTAAAAAAATTTTAAAAATGTATTCTGTAATATCATTAAATGCACAATCACAAAAATATCCCTATAACACACACACGTACACACACACACACACACACACACACATATATATATATATATATATATATATATATATTAGGGCTGGGCATTAATTAATTAACGCCGACAGTTATTTTATCGCGCGTTAACGCAGTTTTATTATTATTATTGAAAGTCCGTTGCTCACTGGCTCTGAATACACAAAAACCATGGGTCACAGGACGGGTGGGATGTACAGGCTTGGGATGGGCGTCATCACGCGTCTCAACCAATGAGAGCATAAGACTGCTGCAGCACACACAGGAACCGGAACGTAAAAGAACTGGTGGGGACAGAAAAATGGAGAAAGGTATGAAACTCTTACATGGACATTTTCATTTTAAATCTCTTCCAGAGGCCCCTGCACAGTAAATCACAGCTGTGTACTTTTTTTTTAACAGGGGCAACAATTGATATGCTGTTCTCCGATAAA
>VUQS01010028.1:7679-27371 GCA_015108495.1 Heterochromis multidens
GAAATTCAGGATTTTTTTTTTTTTTTTTTTTTTTTTTTATAGTCGTATTCAAAACCTCAGATAGTATAACAAGATAAATGACACATATTACAATTATTTCATGAAACCATCAAATACACAACCAAAACAGAGTAGTAATTTACATCAGAAGGAAAAATCATGCTCTTGATTGTACCTTCCAATATTCTTGGTTATGGTTCTGTTGTCTCTGTTTCTTGGCTTTCAGCATCCTGTGTGTGGACACAGGTAATGGTTATAAGCTTGGAAAGTACTTGCAGTAATACCAACATTCTGTAGCATAAAATAATAACTCCTCCTGATACTACTTATAGATGCTTTGAGAGCATTTACCTAAAACCATAATGTACTTACCTGCGTATGTAGTAGATAATGACTGCCAGCACCACCAAGATAAGGAGGGCAATGATGACCACGGCTGCAATTAAACCGGCCTCCTTTGGACTCGAGGTATAGCTAAAAAGCTGCAAGTGTTCACATCTGCTGCCTTTGTAGTTTTCGTTGCACCTAAATTCAGATAGTGTGACCCAAAAATTAGTAAATTAGTCAAGCTTAAAGTTACATTCTTCTATGTATGACAAATGCAAATTGTTTTCATTAAACTTACACACAAGAGAGTGTGTCCACAGAAGATATTTTATAACATGTCCCTCCATTCATGCAGTAGGTGGCTTCCTGCCCATTGCAAGGGCTTCCATGATCTACAGAGACAAAATAAGAAAGGATAGTTATAACAGGACTGAAAAGATGTTTTTTTTTAATAGAATTTGTTTTGTCCTTCAGATGTTTTTTTATTATTATTCTTATTACCTGCCATCATTTGTAATGTCTGTTTTTTTCTTTATGTCTCTCTAAGAACACAAGAAACATTTTTGTCAAAGAAAAGGACATGAGCTCTCAACACCAGGAAAGCATGTCTTAGGCAAACCTACATATATAAACAATTTCTATAAATCTAAAAGAAATCATAAACTAGTATTGATTAGAATAGACTAGAATGTATTAGAAATATATCTCTAATATATCTCTTTGGATAAATCAGCAGTCTGCCCTTACCAGCTCATAAAATCCCAGCTTTTGGTGGTTAGCGCAGGTCTCCAGTGTAAGTCATAATGATACCTGGATCTCAGAGGACGCATTCATTTGAGTGAGCTCCTCCCTACCTCTAAAAAATGTTGAGATTGCAGTTTGTCCACATTGCAAGTTAAATGTCAGGATACAGGCTGGTAATCTGTTAGTGTGTAATGAATGGTGTCATTATTGGTGTATGAGCAGTTCAAAAATGGCTTTTTGTGGTCTGAAGAGCCTCCGGGAGGTCATTTTAAGGCGTTAAGGCTGGCCTCTGTGTGTGAGAGTGAAGACTGATTAGATGACATGTTGGTTTTGTTTTTGTAGGATAAGTTTTGTCAGACAGAGAATGGGTGACGAAAGCACCTGTGGTGAATGTGAGCTTGGTATGTCTGGGTTTGGTACAACTGAAACTGAATGAATGGTATGCAAAGAATGCATGAATGTAGTCGTGGGAAGAGTTTATAGTCAACGGAAACACCGCATCACTTCCTTCAGACAAATAATTACTACTCTATGTATAGAACCGTTAGTTGACTCAACAGCTGGATATTTTTAATCTTTTGTAACTAGGTTTTTCTCAGTTTATACAGGCCACAATCACCCAGTGTGTCAATGGTAAATGGATTTTAATGATTTTTACATTCAGTTGATGATTATTTAATGCTTTTTACACCTTTCATTTGGCTAAGAATGCTGTAATGAGGCACTATTTTTAGAGCGTGTACAATTCATAACTAATTGACAGTAGCCAATCACTCAATAAGGCTTTATAGATAACTTACCCACTTTCAAAAGGTTACGACCAAGTTCACAAAACCCCTCAGCTGATAACACCTGCTTTATTTGCTTTGTTTAGCTCTTAGAACTTAAAATTGATCAAAAAAATATATTGGTTTATAACCTTTATAAATGCAGGCTTTTTGAAGATGTATTAAAGGAGAGGTTCACATTTTTTCAAAACTATGTTAAAACAATAGCTGATGCTCATGTGTGTTTTGGAACAGGTTTGACGTACTGTAATTATTTCTCTTTTTCATACCGGCTATTACAAAAGGCCCTCCCTAATGATTTCCCAGTATAAGCAATGGCAGTTTTAGTAAGTATCTAGTGGGAGTTACCATCTTCTTGAATCAAAATTTCTTATTTGTGTTCCCTCTGCTGCAGCTGAGGAAGAAAATAGTGTATGGAAACAAAAGGTTTTCAAAATAAAAAGACTGACTAAGAAAGCTATCCAGTTTTGTAAATTTGTAATTTTCCTTGTTTTAAGTCCTTGTCTTATTGAATCACCCACCCTCTCCTAAGCTTAAGGTGGTGGACTGCTGCCCTGACGTTAACCTGTAAAATTTCTTCATATAGTTTTGATTTCATTGTACCTCCGTGATTGCAAGGCATCCAGGCCCCGAACTAGCAAAGTAGCCCCAACCCTTGGTGCGCCCTCCACCATGCTTCAGAGCTGGATTAAGGTTTTGGCATGTGTGTGCCATGCCTTTTTAACTCCAAACATAGCCTGCCTTTTTTATTTTTTTAACCCCAAAAAAATTTCAGCTATTGTCTCATCTGTTTACAGAACATTTTCCCAGAAGTGTTTTTCAACCCACCCTTCCAAGAAGTGTTTGGAGAACAGGTACACATACTTGGTTCAACCCGCACTTTGAGTTTAGCATGTGCGTTTAGTAAAGACACAAAGTATAATTGTTTATTGGTTTCATGGGATTGTGTTTGTGTATAATGTTAATTTGGCTATTAGAAATTCATTGAAAAGTGCTGTTAATTTTCCTTTAACTGTACCAGCACTTAAAAAAAAAAAAGAGTTGCAGTGTCATCATGCATTTATAAGTGCAGGTTTGATGGCTTAGTGTACTGAAAACCTCATGAAAACCTCATGAGCATGTATTAAGGGATGACTTACTTTTTATTTTCTGCAAAAAGGATCTAAAGCCTTAGCAAATTGTTTAATACCATTTGTAAAAGCCATTAGTCACAACTTATAACCCCTTTATAAATGCTGCCTTATTTGATGTTTGGGGATCTAAGTCCTGTTAATGCATTTTAGGATGCAAGTCAAATGTCGCAGAGAATCTGCTGATGGTGTGGTGCAGACTGATAAACTGCATTAAACTCATCACTGAGGGCCACAGAAACACTTCACTGTCACTGTGAGTATTAGTGATTTTTTTTTTCTTTTTTTTCGCGCGGGTGGGTTGTTATCGCGAGGAGCTCTGAAGCTCAAGAGGTGAAGTGAAGCGAGAGTGTATTTTTACGTCGACGCTTCCAGGGTGGCATAGAAAGGAGGACTTTTGCGGGCTCTAATGGCTTAGTAGGAACACTGAATACATACATGCTTCATATGAAATCATTGCGAGGGGTTTGGGGTAAATCTTATGCTATCTGCTTTCCTCCGGGGCTGCAGCTCGTCACACATCTGTAACCGCTGGAATCCGTTTTCAGCACCTGGACAGCTCCCGGTCGTGAACCTCTTATTATTGTCGGGCACATGGAGTCCCTGATGTGATTCTGGGGGAAGCCCTGCAAGCACATTATCCCTCCCTGCGAAGATGTCGTTATCTTCCTGATTCAGTGACAGCCTCGTTGTCTTCTTCTGAAGGATGGTGCTTACAGTCCGGAGTAGGTGTTTTTGTCGTGCGCTATCTTCTGAGAGGCGATACGGGTGCTTGGCCAACGCAAATTTAAGGCTAATCGCAACCTACACACAGCAAGATCCGAGCTTCCCTCACACTGATCATCATCATCGAGGAGGGAGATATAACCATCATCACTGCGAGGGCAAAGGAGTCACGACCACACTTTACACGATGTAGAGCAAGAAAACACAAGAGGTTAGTGTGTTTTTGTGTTTCTTTTCGAGGTGGTGTTTAATTTATAGCGCACTGGGGAGTTGATGTTTCTCATTTGGTTTAAACATGAACATGAATGAGGCTATATGGCCTCTAAGCACAGCGCGAAAAATGTTAACAGCACCGTAACTGTTCATGTAGCAATGACTTGGTGGAAAATGTTTGCAAATGCATCTTGATTGCTTTAAATACAGGAAGCTTCGGACAGGAACAGGCTCACAGTGAACTGTAAAGAGCCCAGCAAAATGTGCTGCGTTTGTGGGCAACCACCCCCCGTTGATGAAGCACTTACTGAAGGCTGTACTTATAGTAATAAGGGGCAACTCAAGATGCTGATTGTGAAATTCGATCTCTTTGATAGAGAAGTCCAGAAATACTATAATTTACACACATATTTGAATAGACTTATCTTTCTGGTCACCTCCACAATAATTCCTTACTTTTGGCACTGTGTTAACCTTTTTGACTTTCTTCACCTCTTATTGGCCAGTTGCTTTTTCTTGCACATTTTGGGGGCACTGCAATGAAACAATATCACTCTCAGCCCTTGAATGACCTGGGCTGATTTATCCTGAGTAGCATTTAATCTGCTGTGCTTCAATACATTACTCTGCTGTGGCTGTGAATGCTGACTCCTCACCTCTGAAAGCCTTTGTATCTCACACACTACTCCAGATTCATTAAATGTCTTCTAAATAATGAAGGCATGGGCAACAGTATGCTATCATTACCATTGTTTTGCTTGTAAGAGTCAAGATTTAATTCAATGTTAAATTAGTGGCTATGTTCTTGACTTTCCTCTCAGGTCATGATGTGTCTGTTTCAGTAGCCAGAATCTGCTTTCACTAAACGGGCTTGGACATCAATGGTTCTCTATCCTGTGGCACAAAGAGCTAGCATCCTGCTGCACTTGCTATGCAAGAGGTGTGATGTTCCTCAGCCCCTGATTCACAGAGCGGAGCGTATATTGGAGGAGATTTAAAATCCATTACAGTTTATTGCTCCCTAGGAAAATAGTTGAACAGAGCATAGCTAAAGCTTGAGTTAAGGCAAGGTACCTTCAGGAAAAGCATAAGCACAGATATTACATTGCTAGTTCTGGATGCATTTGTGTTACACAGCTATATTATAGATGTCTCGTAATTTTAAGAATAATTGTTTATTGTTAACCGTGGCAATCTCCCCACAAAACCTATTAGTTGCTGTTCTGGAGCTCCCAATCATATCCCACAATCAGTCTCAGAAGAGGGAGCTTTCCCATTATTTACCTCTTTATGTGCTTTGTCTGTTTTTATCTTGTGTTTTCTTTATGTGTGGCAGGAGCCCAGTCTCTGCAGCAGTGAAATCATATTTCACACTTGGGGTTATTTAGTGTGGACGTCTATTTGCAGCAACAAGACCTCAACATGAGCAACACTCAGTAAGTATAACACCCTCCAGAGTCTTGTTTGAAACCATGTGTGAGAGAGTGTGAAATCTTAAATCTCTATTTATGAACATGTCGTATTATGCAAAGTCAGTCTCAGCATGGTGGGATATGATTAGCAGAATGGGACCTGCATATTCTCATGTGCCTCTTGTGAATGACTTTAAACAGGGGATCAGTGGAAAGTAGCGCTTGTCCTCGTCCAAGTATTTCAGAGAGTGAGAGAATGGACTGCCATCTCCAGTCACTGCTGGCATCTCTTAACATTCAGGAGGGATGTTCACTTGTCATCTTCTCTTATTAATAATTACTCTGCGTGTGGTCCTCCAGAAAGGCCCCGCATTCTGACGACAGCCGCGGCTGTGGCCAAGGGAAGGGTAAAGAGAGGGAGCACGGGAATGGAGCTGAGTGGGAGGAAGTGGAGTGGAGTAGTGTGGAGTGAGAGTTGAATGCAAAATGGGTTTAGTCAGCTGCATCTTCTGCAAGCCATGGGGTGCTGCTTCCAATACATATAAACAGGGTCCGCTACCTCCACATTAGTGGAGAACAGTGGTGCATAATAGTTAAAATTAACCAGATAATATAGAGAATGTGTTGACTGGTTAGTACTACAGTGGCATGATTTAATGATGCTAAGTAGAGCTGATGGGGAAACTCATTCAGATCTTCTGAATTATTTTCATTGCTTCTCTCTTAGTCTTGTTTTAAATCCCCCACCTCCATCCCACACATGGTTTATTTTTTATAGAAATATTGAGTTTCAAGAAAGATGATTGACTCTGATTTTATTTATATATGATGAAGTAACTTTCCGAACATAGATTCACTAAATAGCTTAAAGTGTCTAACTATATATATTTTTTTCTAATAGTGAAAGAAAAGCACCAAAACCAACAAGTGGTTGTTTATTCCTCATTGTCTGTATAGTCAGTGAGTAAATTAACTACCTCATTCTTCTCTGCGATAGACCTTTTTAATAAAACATTTCCATGAGCTATACTGTTACACCAGGTGATGTCATTGGTGCTGGTCTATATTTGTCTTTTTTGCAATAATAAAATATCTGCTGCTGGGATGTCTGGATACTAGATCTGAATGTTTCAGGCATCAAAGTCAAAACAAGGTCCCACTGAAACTCAGAATCACAGAGGTTGCCAAAAATATCTGATCTCTATAAATGCACCATTGTGTCAGAGGCTTGTGATGGTATCAGGACAGCAAATTGCTGTGTACCAGGAGCAGCCAATTTGTCCGCATTCTAACTCACTGGGTAAGACAAAGCAACTGGGTTACGGCCGGCCAGAGATACTGTGGCAGTGAGCACGCCGAATGACAATGATACCAGTGCCCTCTGCAAACCAACAGTTCATGCTGAGACAGCACTTTTGGCAGCAATCCATTGCAGTGACAGAAGCAGGGGATTTATTGCTCAGAACAGGTTATTTAAAATATAAAGTGACAGACAGCAGTCTTAACCTTCATGACAGAATCCGATAATGCATTCTATCTTTTTTAAATTTTTTTTATTTAGCATTATCATATGTTGTTGGCAGTGTTTTCGTTTAAAGTTAGTCAATATTAATAGTTCTTTATGCACAAAAGTCTCACACATAAACTCTTCTGCTTAAGCACTGCCTTGGTTTATGATCAACCCTGGGTTTAGTATCGTGTATATGTCTCTTTAGGTACAAATATTTTACCAGTGTGGTATGATTTATAGTTCTGCAATATAAAATATATGGGAAATAAATATCAACCACTGATACTCTGGAAAAGTGAATTCCAGACATTAGTTAAACAAAAGAGGAGATGAACCTACTTAATGCATTTTATTTCCAATCTTCTCTAAAATGCAAAGTTACAAATTTACATTTACACAGATATATACTGTACTATAATATTTTACATATTTGAGTGATATATTTAGTTTAATTGGTATTATGAGTTAAAGTTATTATGATTTGTAGTAACGGGATATTACTGTGAAAAATCAGGAAAATCTGAGTTACAGTTTCTTTTTATGACAACCTTAAGACCTGGCTATATAAAATAATACCATGCGGTATGTGTCTGGGTGGCATTTCTAAACATTAGCTTGTGTAAAAGAAAATTGCATCTTTTGGGTTCATGGTAAGCCCTCAGTTTTACTCTGTATGGGTGTGAGATTTTCCCTGCAGCCATGCATGCTCTCTCGTAACCTTTTTGCTTCCTTGTGGCGTTTACTAATATTTCATGCCTCTGAAAAGAGACTAGCCTTTGGCATGCTGCTGGCTGTCCTTGCCTGCATCACTGAGGGGGGCAGCAGGGTGTTCATATGTGAAGCTTCAACTCCCTCCCCACAATGGCAACCAGCCACTCCACTGGGCTCTGCACATAATGGCTCCTGGCCTGCTTTGTGATTGTCTGAAAATGTGATTTTGATGCACTAAACAGTTTGTAGCTGTCATCAGTCATTAGCGTCCTTGTAGCAGCTGGTCAGAGGTGCCAACTCCACAGATAACAACGCAGGCGTGTTTTGTATTGGACATAGTTATATATGGGCATTTGACCCTGAAGCTGAACACCAATTTCTAGCTGGACTCACATAACAAATGTGTTAGATAAAGGGAGAAAGTCCGTGACATTTTATGTACCGAGGACATGAAAATCAGGATAGAGTGTGTTTTGTAGTCATTGTGTTCCAGTTTAAGAATATATTTCAAGTGATTTTTGATTTCATGTGAGAAGAACAATATAAGCTTTTAAGGAAGTCCAATACACAGCTATTAGTCAAGAAATAAATCAGGAAAGAGAAGTATCTATTTCCTTTGAAAGTCTCCCTACATTATCATTTACCATGAACGTGGGTCTGCTCAGTGATCTTCTACTAACTGGTTACACCCTTTCTGCTTCACCTCCAGTGCAGAGGTTGTAGAATTCACCAACCCAGTGGCTTTTGATCCCTCTGCCTTGTAATCAATGACTTCCCCCACTGTTAAGTACTCCGGTTATTGATGTCTCCACGCTGGCTGCACTGGGACTGCAGCCAAGCAATGTGACTCTTCTCTTCCAGGGTGCCCTCTCCTTGTCTGCTATTGGTTGAGCTTGTGATATCACAGCCCTCCCTGCACATTTAAGTTTTAAGACCTCATTGCCAGATAAAGTGACACCTTGTCCGGTCCTGCCAAATATAGCTAATTTCACAGAGAACATGAAGTGAATAAACCAAAGGGGAAAAGATGGCTTGCCCTGCAATGCCATTTATAAAATTTGACAAATACAGTTTTGTTCATAGAGTGTATATAAAAGATGGATGTAGCCAATATGATGTCACCTATTGGTTTCTGGACTCTGCATTTTGAAGCCTCAACATTAGTGTTTTGGTCTCCCCCGTGTTACTTTTATGTAGAGAGGGTGGATTGCTAAGTTATCATATAAGGCCAGTAAGCCTGGTTAGTAAGCTGTATTCAAAGACTGTATGGATGCAATGCACAGATACCGGTACCTGCTAATTAGTGCTAAGTAACAGAGTAATAAAAGACATTCACTAGAGGTGAAACACAAACTTCTTGGTTGGTCTGCAGCACACAGCAAGGCATATTATTTGTCAGAAAATTCTATTAAAAATGCTCCAAAAGGCACTAACACCACAAACACTAACACAGTCCTGAGGTCCAGTTCAGTGACTCAAATCATCAGGCATCAGTTAGTTACAGCTACCTGTATCAGAATACCTGATCTATCCTGTCTGTCAATCAAAGCTGCTAGGCCCCTAACCTTTAGCCCCTGGTGTGGCAGCTGTCACTAAAAGATCGAGTGTTTGAGCATGCTAGTAGTTATTAAAATTGTAACTGTGAAACAATAATTTTAACAAAACTTAGTTCAAGCAAATTTTAAGTTATGAGTCTACACTGATGAATGGAAAACAGTGGTTTCTGTAAGGTATAGGGCCAATCTATGTTTATTCTACTTTACTGTAGAAGACAGCAGTACACTTTACTCGTTAAAGCTGGTGCATGTATTATTTTAATCAATAAACTGTTTTCACCAGTGTGGTTAGGTGTTGAGAAACAAGAAAATCAGCAAAAACTGGAAACTAGGAATTTCACTCTGTATATAACTCTGATAAAATGTCCCACTAGTCAATGTTATACTGACTGAGGCATTTTCCAAGTATGAACATTGGCTAATTCACTCCATGTTGACAACATGTAAATACCAGTTTTAGCTGTCGTATAATCAGCTAAAACATGCAAAACTACTCATGGATGACACTATTAGCAAGCACTTCAGTTCTCTGACTTCAATATTACTCCTTTTTTGGTGTGTGTTGCATGTGACAGAGCTCCTCCCCAGGCTGGAGCCTCAGAGCTGGAGGTCATCTCCCAGCAGGTAGAGGACGACAACCAGTGTGTGGCCCCTGTCCAGCTGGTCAGCTTCGCCTACAGAGACTTGCCTTTGGCTGCACTGGACATATCCCTCGCTGGATCCCAGCTCATCTCTAACCCAGATGAAGAGGATAACAGAGAGGGGTAGGTCCTGTAATTTTTTGCTTGGCAGTTTGAGGTACCTCTTGATGTGATTATATCACTAATAAGCACTTGTAACAAATAACAGCAACACAATGTGGTCAGCTTATGTTTGTTAAACTATAAGAAGCGGAAGACTCTGTGCATTTTGAGAAAACTGGAAACAAACCAGTAGCACAATTTCACATGAAAATTTTCTATAATTAATTTGTGTACTAAAAAGCCCAAAATGTAATTATATATTGATTGATGTTCTGGATATTTGCCTCCACAATTAGGAAGATACTAGAGATATGGTGTCTGAGTCATTGTGTCTGCTTTTTGCATGATAGTGCTACATTCATAATTAAGACAGAATTGCAATTACTGCAATCTATAATCTACCCTGGCGGGGAGAAGCTCTGCCGTCACTCTCTCCATTGCTCATTATTGCACATTGTAATTACACCTGGCATATTGAATCATTCCTCATTTTATATTGGAGTCCGAGAGTGGAGGATATTTGGCACTGAATTTATTAGTGTCACTGTGTTAAATGGACAATGTCTCCACTGATGTGTTCATTTCAGTTCAATGACACAGCAATTTCTCTCACCAGACAGGCTTCTGTTCACAATGTCGATTTCTGGCAGGAAAAAAAAAAGAGTGTTGTTAGCACCATAGCTGTCCTGAAATGTCAGAGCCCTGATTCTCTCCATGAAGCCTGCTCGTTTGTGTTGTTTTCTTATCACCATATCGCCGCGTTGCTGGCCCAGTGTTCTCAGGACAGGACACACCCCTCCTAGAGCACCCCTGTAGCAAGTGTCCATGGCTTTCCACTCAGGAAGTGTGACTCACAACCCTTTTGGCATGCTGCAATGCTGGCATCCATGCAGAAAAAGTAGAAAAACAGCATAAGCTTAATTAGAGCATCCAGTTTTGGGTTTTTTTGTTGTTGTTGTTTTTTTGCCATCCAAGCCCTGGTGTGTCAGATGACCATATCCCGCTGGACTTTGCCTGGTATGGCCTGGTCCAGGCTGATGGCTCTGTGGGACAGAGGGCAAGGACAGATGGGTCCTGTCCCAAACACCCACTCTGTTATCGTACCTCATGTTTTTCTCACTCACTTGCTCACAAAATGAACAGAAAATAAATGCATAGCAATGCCACAGCAAAAGGGCAGGATCTGGCAGCCCAGCAAAATCATCATCACAGTAGGCAGTCTCAAAGGGCACCATATGAAACCCTGGTCCCCTGGGATTTAGCATTGTGCTGTGAAAAACTCATGCAGTACCAAGATATGACTGTGGAGGATTTATGAATTAATCAGTGTAAATATTCCTTATCATGAAAAGTAAGTGGATATTTGAGTCTGAGCAGAGAAACACCCTCTTTGTCTTTGACGAGGTTTGGAAATTGATGAAAATATTAAGCAATCTTTCAGCCATGAGAGTGTCACGTTGTGTTCGGTGACCTTTTGCAGATTGGAATTCCTGATTTTCAGGTCACAGGCATTCCAGCACATACCTGTCATTACTGTTTCACGCATGCATTTGTTATTTGGAAGTGCTCTCAGTGACGGTGATAGTGACAGCGCCACAGGTTACAGCTGCCTTTATGAATCAAGTGTGTAGCATCCAAAGAATGACACAGTGGTGGCCACATCACTTTAAATTAGTCAAGAATAATAAAGGCTGTGACGCTGGCATCCAGTCACGGTGATGAATTGATCAAGCTATTATTATCTATTATTCTATTGGCTCTGTAAATATATTTTCTCTTGTTTATTGGAATGTGCTGTCATGTAGACTCTTCTACTAGGCATGCAGTTGGTTAAATTTAGCTCTTTATAAGTGATTGTTTATGGGAATGTAAACCTGCTTTCACTGCCTTTCTACTTCTATTGTGTTGCAATGATTCTAGGCTTCAGTTTGGTTGATTAGAAATTTTTTTTGTTTTCTCAGTCTACTATCACTTTCACTCACTATAGCTCATGTCAAAGGCCTCTTCTCTTCTGGGTATTCTGTGGCAGTAGACAAATATGTGCAGGTGTGAACAAACTTGTTTTATACCAGTAATAGGAGATGGAAAACAATGATTCATTACCAGAGTCAAAATCTTTCATGGTGAAACTTTCGGTGTTTTTTTGGGGGTTTTTTTTGTTTGTTTCTTTTATATGCCTGTGAAAAGAGAGCAGAAGAACAGCATACCAGAGACGCACATTTAGTCCTGCATAGCAGCTTCTCATGGCTCTTTATCAGGAGACGTGGGTGACTATGTAGGAGGTGGATGTTCTTGCAGACTACAAGGGGCACACACAGTACTTGTAGATTCAGTGCAGTGGTGAGCTGGATGCAATTATTAATAGATTTTGGCTGCACACTCTTCCCCAAAACTTGCTGTAATGTCCAAGGTCAGGGCAGTGCGACTTCCCATCCACCTTTGGTGACTTAAATATTGTCCCCTAGCTTTTAATAGTAGGTATTTTTTAAATATCAATCAGCTATTTCAGACTTCTTCGTGTTTTTATGTTTTGATTGTAACAACCTAATCAACCTCCTAGCATTTAATGTGTAACAGGGGTAATAAAAAGGACCAGACCAGCCAGCTCTTTGTGTGTATCCAAAGTATACACCTATTGACTGTTAAAATATTGTAGTACTTGAATTATTTTCAAGCATGTCTCAAATTTGGAAGCTGCACAAAAATATAACAACACTGTGAAGTGGGCATCTGTTCAATCACAGGTTACTGTTTTTTTTTTTTTTTTCACATAAAAATCTGTTTTGGAGCCAACCATCACTATCCATCTACAAAAATCTCAGAATACTGTATGCCAAGAAAAACAGTTACGACTGGTTTTAACAATGGTGCAGTAGCAAGGTGGCATATTTAGATTTGCTTCACTCACTGATATTAGTGACTTTAAAATTAGGTAGAGCCCAGACTCCTATAAGTCAGACAAAAAACATTTGTACACCTTTTCCAAAACATAAAGGAAGAATGTAGACTATGTGGACCTTGCACATATATAAAACCACATTTTTTTTAGCGCAAGGCAAGCCAGGTACAATGAGGTGCGGATGAAAATGAAGGTGAGAAAGAATTCAGTGTAAAACAAAATAGCCAATTTCACTGAACTCGCATTTCTTATTGTTATAAATAGTTGTTGCTTCCAAACGCACCTATCTATATTAATTTGTACAGTCTACCATTCACAAACTTTATTGCATTATTATCCTCATTATTATTATTAGAAATTGGTGCTATAAATAGCTGTAAGTTTTCTTTCGTGCTTTCCTTGTGTGAACTGATGCACTTCTGTGCCTCTTGTTTGTTGTCTCTTCTAGGGTCCTCTGTAGCTTTTTTCTTCAGAATTTTTTCTTCTGTTTGTGATTCCAAAATTGAGATCAGCAAATACATATTTCCTTCTTTTTTTTCACTTTGCCAAAACGTGTTTCAGTTTCACATTTGGTTGTTCATTTTTGGTGCTTCTTTGCTGCAGAAATTTTGTGTGGAAGGAACATGATAACGAGTGTCTACATTCATTCACAGCTAAAGGTGGGAGCAGAAATCCGGCTTGTGCACATGCACATTGAGATTTATAAAAGAGAACCATACATGCACACCACATTATTGATGTGATAAAAAAAAACAAAGAATGCGTCTGCACATTTCTGCCAGTGTACGCACACTTTTAGACATGAATCTACAAAGAGTTTTATGCTTCTTGCCCTTAAAGAGTGTCTATCTGCCTGGCCTCAGTCTTTAAACCCCAGGCTGTACATTCTAAGCTTGTCCTGACTTATCATCCCCAGATCAGCCTGCTGTCCACAGCAGTAGTAACATATGCCACTGATTTCCAGGGGCCAGACTAGGAGGTGTGAAGCACTGCAGCAATGACAGATGGTTCATATGGGTTAACCTGCCATTTTGACTGGAGAAGAGAGGCAGAGAGGATAAAGAGGAGAGAGAAATGGAGCAGATGACTTTCCTCCGCATTTTAATTCCCAAAGCTGCCAGCTGCAGATCATGCTAGATGACTCTGTTTGATGAGTGTCATTTCTCTCTGCGTTGTGTGGAATTAGCCCCGTGCCATGTTGCATGGTGATGACCACGGCTGATACAGTGTTGGATGAAATATTAGGTATTAGATAAGCAAAAGTGTTTCTAATTGCACTACCCAACAAAATCTTTAGATTTACCGACTGAAATAAAGTTCTCCACCCATGTTCGCCCCTGCTACAATGCATTAATATAGCAGTATGTCAGACTGCACATTATAAAACCTAAGCTTGAAGTGCTCAAGGTTGAAATAAGATGTAATAATTAGAAAAATCCAGACTGTAGAATAGAGCTATGAAGTACATTGCCAGAGTCTAGTGTGAAGCTTGGCAGCAGCAATATGTCATGGAGTTTTGGAACCAGAGCCATACTGTACCTATTCTGTGTTGATGGATGTCTGAAAAGAGAACAGGATTTCTCTTTTTTCTTCCCCTGACTCTATTTCAAACACACACAGTCCTCTCTATCAAATTGGCTCTCTTGCCTGGCACCATGTGCGACACAATAGATGACATTTGATTGCAGGGTTTGAGGGTTTGTTAATATTCACAGACATGCAAAGTGTGAGATTGCTTTTTAGGCTGAGAGCGAGAGAGATCAAGTGTCCTGGTGAAAAACCATTTATCAGGGACAGCTTGTCTGTTGCTCTGCACATGGAGCCCCATCCATCTCCATTTGCTTTGTATCTGTGGCCCATTTCTCTGGCTGGGACTATCGCTGAGCCCCTTCTGCTAGGTTGTATCATGGAGTGAAGAGATGATAGCTGATTGCTTTCAGAAACCAATGGAAATGTCTGGTTATGCTGAGAAGCTGCATGCATTTTCAGAAAGAAGGTTAGAAGGACACAGGTGGCACACTAGACACACATGCTAGGTTCTTAACTGTATTTAATGGCACACAATAAATACTAATTATAAATAATAATAAAACACAAAAGCCAGACCACTAATATTGGTCAGACAATATTAGTTTATCACTGATATAATGATTTTTACAGAACATAACACAGGGAAAAAATGCTTAAGGCAATGTAGAAATGGTATCATGCTATAGTCGGCCCGTCAGAGTGGTTCCAACCACTCAATCATGATGTACTGATTAAAATATGTCATGCACACTCACCAGCCACTTTGTTAGGTACACCTGTACAACTGTTCCTTACTGCAAATATCTAATCAGTCAGTCACATGGCAGCAACTCAGTGCATTTAGGCATGCAGACATGGTCAAGATGACCTGCTGAATGGGGAAGAAGGGTGATTTAAGTGACTTTGAATGTGGCATGGTTGTTGGTGCCAGATGGGTTTATATCTGAATATTTCGTTGCTGATCTGCTGGAACTTTCCAACACAACCATCTCTACTGTTTACAGAGAATGGTCTGAAAAAAAGATATCCAGTGAGTTCTCTGGGTAAAAATGCCTTGTTGATGTCAGAGGTCAGAGGAGAAAGGCCATATTGATTTGAACTGATAGGAAGGCAACAGTTGAAATAACCAGTCATTACAACCAAGGTATGCAGAAGAGCATCGCTGAACACACAACACATCAAACCTTCAAGCAGATTGGCTACACCAGCAGAAGTCCAGACCGGGTGCCAGCTGAGAACAGGAAACTGAGGCTACAGTTCATATAGGCTCACCAAAATTGAACAACAGAAGACTGGAAAAACTTTGCCTGGTCTGATGAGTCTCAATTTCTGCTGTAGCATTCAGATGGTAGGGTCTGAATTTGGCATAAACAATATGAAAGCATGGATCCCTTCTGGCTTGGATCTGTATCAGTGGTTTAGGCTGGTGGTGGTGGTGTAATGGTGTGTAGGGTATTTTTTTTTGGCACACTTTGAGCTGCTTAGTACAAATTTGAGCATTGTTTAAACACCACAGCCTACCTAAGTATTGTTGCTGACCATGTCCATCCCTTTATGACCACAGTGTACCCATCTTCTGATGGCTGCTTCCATCAGGATAACGTGCCATGTCACAAAACTCAAATCATCTCAAACTGGTTTCTTGAACATGACAATGAGTTCACTGCACTCAAATGGCCTCCGCAGTCACCAGATCTCAATCCATTAGAGCACCTTTGAGTGCAGTGGATGTGCAGCCAAGAAATCAGCAGCAACTGTGTGAAGCTGTCATTTCAATATGGACCAAAATCTCATAGGAATGTTTCCAGCACCTTGTTGAATCTATGACATGAAGAATTAAAGGTAAAACCTAATATTAGCAACATGTACCTAATAAAGTGGCTGGTGAGTGCATATACGTATACTCCTATATACTGCACATCAGTTATTTTTATAACATGATGTATACAGAATATGAGATGATGTATATGTATCAAACTTTTTACATTCTTAAAATAAATATCTTCATCAGCCCCAAAAATCAGTAATGGTTTACTATTAGTATTATTAGTATTTGAGTCCTTTAACCTTGGTTTAGTATAGGTAATTTGTCAGACAGAAATTTGTAAGATATTACAAGCACTGATAAATGTACAGTTGATTACCAATGCTTAAACATGTTTACTGCTTAGCTGGTTTCTTCCTTCAGGGATTCTTTGCTTCTTTTGGCTCTAACAACACAGATGACTCACCGGGTATTTCACAAGAAAGGATTTTGTCAGTTGTAAGTTGGCATTTGCCTTCATATTCAAGAAATCTGGGCGGTGCCTATCTGAGCTTTCTCAGGAAACTGAAGTTCTCAAGTACAAGAAAAAAATGAATCAGTGTTCATATCTATGATTACATGCCTCTTTAAGTGTAAAAAGAAAGCTAAGGGACAGGTGTAATGCAGAGTGCTTGAACAGCCTGAATAAGATGAAGTCTTTCAAGCTCTGCTGTTCAGTAGCCTGCAGGCACACACGCTTGTGGTCCATTTTCCCCTGCCCAAGCCTGCTGAGTTCAGCAGATTGGTGTGAATTGGTTGAAGTTTATAGAGGAGGAACCACGGGGCTATATAGTTAACCCAACAGAGTGGGAGAAATTGAGAAGAGACAGACGATCTGAGTTGAGTAGCATCATTTTAAACAAAAACCGTCAGAAGTGGTATCAGTCATTGTCCCTTACACGTTCAAATCAGATAGATTCACATGATGTCTGCAACTTGAACCAGAACGTAGGATGTCAAAATAATAATTAAAGTACACATGCAGCAATATATGCAATGCAAAACTCTCCAAAAATGTTAGGATGCTGTGTTAAATGTAATTAAAAGCAGAATGCAGTGATTTACAACTCATTTTAATAATTTAAACTCTCTATATAAGTGACAGTAGTACAAAGACAAAATATTAGTGTTGAAACTGAAACTCTTTTCACTTTTTTGCTTTTTAATGAAAAATATATGGTCAATTTAAATTTAATGCCAGGAATGTTTTTCAAAAAAGTTGGGACAGGAGCATGTTTTCCACTCTGTTGTATTCCTTCTACTTTTAACAACACTCTGTAAGCATTTGAGAACTGAGGAGACCAACTGCTGAGAGCCAAACGTTTTTTTTTCCGTAATTGTTTCATGTAGAATTTCAGCTGCTCAGCAGTTTAGCATTCTGACTCATTTACTGCTCAGTCAGGCCATGCAGAGTTTGGTCATTTCCAGGCCTTGCCTGGAAAATATGTCTGGATGGCAGCTTGTGTTCCTTCACAACATGCATGTATTCTACATTGAGAAATAGAGCTGCTTTTGACTACTCCCTTATTTACGAGGGGTCAGCACAGCAGGTAGCTCTGCATGTTTGATTTGGCAGATTTTTACACTGGATGCCCCTCCTGATGCAACCCCAAATGTATTTGTGTCTCCTCCTGAGATCAAACTGGGGGTCTTTCACTTGTTAAACCACTAAGGAGCCACTAGATTTTACACTGAGAAATGTTATTCTTAAATTGTCAAACTGTTCACCCAAACAGTCTTTCACAAAATGGTGAACCATGTTTATTTCTGGAAGAGCAGAGAGGGTGATATCTTTTCTCTATCACCCTCTCTGCTCTTTTTGTACCTAATCAGGGTGTGGATGTAACAATGAGTTATTTGGATGTTTCTGTTATCACAGTGACCCTAGTGTGATAAGGGATAAAGAAGACTGGATGGATGGATGGATGGATGGATGTAATTGACCTGTTGCCAATTAACCTAATTAGCCGTGAAACTTTCTACTCTGAAATTTTTTTGTTGCATCGGTGGCAAAACCTTTTTAAAACATGTTTCTTGCATCAATAAATATTTTCAAAAACAATAAAGTGTCTTACATTCAACATTTGATATATTTCTGTGCTATTTTCAATTAAATATAGGCTTTAAGTAATTTGTAAATCATTTAATTCTGCTTTTTATTTCATGTGCACACATCTCAGAAGCTTTAGAAAATTAATCTAAGAAGCAAATACTGTATCTCTTTGGTTAAGAGATACAGGCTGAGGATCACATTCATTCATTCTGAATGGCTGCTAGGCAGTGATCTGGGTCTTGGTTTGGTATTGAATGGACACTTTATGTATTTTAGACTCATATCATGACTAATGGTGAATGTGTGGCAAATGTCATAGCCCTGCACCCTGTTTTCACTAAATAGCCAATCAAGAGTTTCATAAGGTAATTTAGAGACAGCATTAAGAGTGACTGTATATTAGTGTTTAATGTTTGCAGTTGTTTATTGCTTCTTTTTGTGTGTGTGTGTGTGTCAGTGTGTGTGTGTGTGTGTGTGTGTGTGTGTGTGTGTGTGTGTGTGTGTGTGTGTGTGTGTGTGTGTGTGCGCGTGTGTTTGTGTCCGTGCTATAATCAATACCTTTGAGGAGTTCATAGTCTTTCACTCATTCATTGAATACATTTCTCCATTTGCAGCCTTCCCATCTCTCCTGCCCTGTTTTGTTATCTGTTAACCTACAAACTAATGCACACACCAAAGCACCACTTCCCTGATTTAATTTCCATTTAACTTGTACCTGATGAGTTTACACTGTATTTTATCCTGTCTCAATTACTGGAGACAGTATAATAAAAGATATGCTCCTAGGATCCCCATCTCAGTGAGAGTTACTTAGCTGGGGATGGAGCCAGAACGCTGTCCCATCTGTGTGAATGGGCCCCAGCAGAGCAACCAGACACTTTCATCAGTGCCAGTCATTCTGCTTAACGTCTTTGTCTACTTTGTGCGACTACAGTGGCCATTATGCAGCCAGCATCATGTATAGCATTGATCAATCTCATGATCTAATCCCCTTGCTCTGCACTGCTGCCAGAATCACTTCAATCTTCCCCTACTATTTTGCCACTGCAACCACTGGCACATTGATGTCTTTATAAATCTGTTTACATTTCATGCTACCCTGCATCTTTGATTTCCTCTGTACACAGTGTCCCTAAAACCATACATCTGATGTTGGCCTGTGCAGGTAAAATGCTGTGAAAAAGTATTTGCCCCCTTTCTGATTTCTTATTTTTTTTATATTTGTCACACTTACATGTTTCAGATCATGAAACAAAATTTAATATTAAACCAAAAATAAACTGAGAAAATACAAAATGCAGTTTTTAAATGATGATTTCTAAGGCTTTGGAACTCCAGTGAACCACAGTGAGAGCCATTATCCAGAAAGCTTGGAACAGTGGTGAACCTTTCCAGGAGTGACTGGCCTACCAAAATTACTCCAAGAGCGCATCGACGACTCATCCAGGAGGTCACAAAAGAACCCAGAACAGCATCTAAAGAACTGCAGGCCTCACTTGTCTCAGTTAAGGTCAGAGTTCATGATTCAACAATAAGAAAGAGACTG
>VUQS01010031.1:2895-20705 GCA_015108495.1 Heterochromis multidens
TGTGTACACAGCAGTAGCATCATGGAGGAGTTAGATGTCCCACAGATGAGGAGAGAAGTGGAAAGCCTTCAGTATCAGCTGGCAATCAACAGAGAGAAATCTTCCATCACCGTCACTGAGTGAGTCTACCGTCCACACTTACACACTTACACACACACACACACACACACTCTGTTAGGTACCGTGTGTGGCCCAGTGCTGACCGTATGCGTCTTTTTTTTGTAGGCTGGTGAAGTGGATTGAGGGATGTGTTTGTGAAGATCCATTTCTGAACCCAGAGCTGATGAGAGCCAACCCCTGGGTGGAGAAGGGCAAGTGTGTGATCCTCTAGCGGTCACACACACACACACACACACACACGTACAATCACGGATGCATACCAACTGAAGAATGACGCACTGCACTAACTCACACGCTCACTCACACACATTATCAGTGCTATTACCGTGTTTCTTTATTCTGAATGCTGTTACTTTCTGTGGAGACTAACGTATGTGTGAGTGTGCAGCACCAAGTAGCTTTCTAGAGGTTTGTTTTGATGGACAGCACCTTTTTATTGGCTCTTTACACTGTCAATCCAAATAAAGACTGTTTTGAATTTAACACGAGGATCATGCATTGATTTGGATGCTTTTATATGATACAACAACAACAAATACAGCTGAGAATGAGACAGCAGCGTGTGTGTGTGTGTGTGTGTGTGTTACAGCAGATCTCTGATGTAAACATTTCTTCTGACGGCGTTGGACATGCCCTCGTTAAACCGGAACCACACGTCACTGTTGCCCACTGCTGTTCCCATAGATAGATCTGCACACTTCTCACCTGTGGAGACACAAACAGGCTTTTAATGCATTAATTTAGGTCTCACTGAAAGTTACAATAATACAATGACAATTAAAAAGCTCATACTTTAATTGTAGAAATTTAAATTCAACAATGTCATGTCTGCAAACTGCTGCAGACATTTTTTTAACAGTAATTTTTGAATAGTTCAAAAATAGTTTAAAAAAAAAAATGTACATTTCAGAATCATCAACCAGTGATTTTCTGTCATTTCAGCTTAAACAATGACTTTTACAGGAATAAATCAACCATCAGAGCTGATGCTGATCCATTTAACTAATTCAGCTCCAGTTTCATAGTAAGGGAGAATACACAGGGCACCTTTAATGGGCATTTTCCATCTTCTGAGGAGCTAAATGCTAGCTACTTGCTATCTGTGCCCTCTTCCAGTGAAAACACGACACGATGGGAGCAGTGAGGGCGAAGCAGCAAGTAAAGTCAAATTCTGAGCTGGCTGCTAAACATCTGGGTATGTGTGGCTCACCATAAAGCTCTGTAAGGAGCTGCAGACTGATAATCATCTAATCAATACCACCCCTTTCACACTGTGTCCACATTATTACAAATTCAACTATTTCATCATTTTTAAAAATTGCTGAAGCTCTCATTCTAACTAATAAAGTTAGTTGTGTGTCATGTCAGCCTAGCCTAATATGCATGTATTTAGGGTAGTTATACATATGTGGAGGACACCGGCTCCAAATGACTGCTTCTCAGTCTTCTCCACATACAGATCCAATCAAGTAAAAGTCCAGGAAGCAGGACACAGGACTTGGAGCTGTGCCCGTTTCAGTAAATAAATCCTGCTGTTGTTCCTGCTTTGACCTACAAATGGCCACCGCTCTGCGTTTCCACCCTGATTACACTGTTGATCAGTGTCCCCAATGGCATGGTTTCAGGAAGGTTAGTGCTTTTAATGGGTCCATTTTTAATTGCCACAGAATGTGGACCAATGACACCAATTTTCCTTCCACAGAGTATCTGTGAATAGCACTTTTTGGTCATACAGTAAATGAGACATATAAAGTGTCCTAAACTAAACTGCAAGAAAAAAAAAAAAAAAAAGATTTTCCCCGGGTGGTCATGTTGAGAAAAGAAGCTACACTCTTCTCTCTTTCAGTGTGGAGATTTAATGTATTCAAACACAGCAGTCAGGCTTGTTTCCCACTGACACAAAAGCACCGGCAGGCCAACGCTCAGTAATTACCCTGAAAAGTTTTACTAGCTATCAAGGACTACAATTACTACATTTGAGAAAAATTTAACAAACTAACTTTAAGGAATACATAAATAAATATTAAGTATGTTTATTCTATTGGCTCACGCACAAATATCAGGATCAGGCTGTGTGAAGTATTTTATTTGGCTAACAGAGATGTGATAATATTGTGGTGGGTAAATGCAGGTGGCAACAGTGCTGGCGGTCCAGCAGCCCTGCCTGCAGGCTGCCACAAAAACACGTAGTTACAAATGTTACATAACACACATTAGTCGTTACCTCTCATATGTTTGGATCTGATGTGCTTTGAGGCTTTTTAAAAAAAATCTGAACAGCCTGTGTCTTCCACATTTTAGATAAATGAGGATATACTAAAAATCTCTGTGGTACCTGTGTCTGAGGACAGCTGTGGTCTCTGGGGTTTAGGGGCAACAGCTCGACCAAAGAAATCCACTTCAGGCTGTAGGACACAACCACAAAAACAGAGTGATGAGAAGGATGAAGTTAAACAGGAAGTTCCAAAAGCGTTATCCTCAATAACAAGGTCAATATAAATGAACAATCACATATGCACACACACACACACACACACACACACATATACATACACACACACACCACCTCTCATTAGCCTAATTTCCTAGTTTCTCCATTAGGGACTGTGACCTAGTGGCTTCTTATTATCCTCATTCCTGCCCTCTAGAGGCTCCATCACTCCATTACGGGACTATTATAACTCAGAGAGACTCTGGTGTTCAGTGCAAACAGGCTGCTCCTCTCTGGTTCCACCAGCAAGCACCAACACATACATCCGTGAGGAGCTCTGTGCCTGCACAAATAAAAGTTCTTTTGTTTCCCCAATTTTTTTTTAACAATTCTACAACAAACCCTGATCATACAGTACAGTCTATACCAGTAAGGACGTTACTGTCAGTCGAAACTTGAATTAAAGAGTCCACATTATGCTTTTTTGTTTTCACTTTTCCTTCTGTGCAGTCCTGTGAAAAACTAAGCACACCTCATGATTCAGTAACTTGTAGAACCACCTTAACCAGGAATAACATGAAGTAATCATTTCTTGTGTGATTTTAATCAGTCTCACATCATTGTGGAGGAATTTTGGTCCACTCTTCTTTATAGCGTAAAGGCAGGCATTCATTTATGCACACCTCTCTTAAGGTCCCACCACAGCATTTCAATCAGGTTGAATTCTGGACTTTGACTGGACCATTGCAACACTTTGATTCTTTTCTTTTCAGCCATTCTGTTGTAGATTTGCTGCTGTTCTTGGGATCATTGTCCTGTTGCATGACACAATTTCTACCAAGCTTTAGCCGATTGACAGATGGTCTCACATTTGACTCTTGAATACTTTGGTATTCAGAGGAGCTCATGGCTGACTTAATGACTGCAAGGTGGCCGATTTCTGTGGCTGCAAAACAAGCCCGAATCATCACCCCTCCACCACCGTGCTTGACAGTTGATAAGGTGTTTGTGCTCATATACTGTGTTTAGTAGCACTGTGCATTATGGCCAAACATCCCCACTTTTGTCTCATCTGTCCAAAGGACATTGTTCCAGAAGACTTGTGGTTTGTTCAGATGATGAACTTTGCAAATCTAAGCTGTGCTGCCATGTTCGTTTCAGAGAGAAGAGGCTTTCTCCTGCAACCCGCCCAAACAAGCCATACTCGTTCAGTCTTTTTCTAATTGTACTGTCATGAATTTTTTTTTAACATTTAACATGCTAACTGAGGCCTGTAGAGTCTGAGATGGAGCTCTTTAGTGTTTTGCAGTTTCTCTGAGCATTGGACGGTCTGACCTTGGGGTGAATTTGCTGGGACGTTCACTCCTGTGAAGATTGCAAATGCATTTGATTAGCAGCACCTGGCTGCTATTTACCCTTCTTAGTTTCGATGGAAGCAGTAAGGGGCTACTTAATTTTTCACAGGACCGCATAGAGGAGAATGACAACTTTCTTTTTCACATGACTGTATGCACAAACTGTACGCCTAAAGGAAGCTATTATTTCCAACAGAAAATGTTTCTCCTGAACTGCCAGAAATACCTTGTTCTTCTGTGACATATATGGAGTGCACCACCATGTAACGCATCTCAATAGTGACTCCCTAGCTTCTTGTTTGGGATGCGCTCAAACAAAGAATGATCAGCTGGTTCAGAGGTAGTACAATTATTTCTGTTAACATGACAACGTTTCACCATGAAAGAGTGCCAAATGTTAATCTGAGGAATTAAAGAATAATCCCAGTGGATTACTTCAGTTTTTTATGGAGACATCACTAAAACAATAGGAAAATCCTCGGCATTAACATGCTGTGCAGCTAATGTGGGGCAATCAGAAATTATTAAAATTTTAAGATTAATTTAAAACCAATAAACAAAGACTGGGTGTGGGTTACACAGCTTTCTTGTAAGGTAGTAACTCTCCTTTCCCCCAGTGTCAGCTGGTTATAGACTTCAGCCCCCATGAACTGTGTAAGTAGTTAAGAGGGAGCAATTTAAACTCACGGTATGAAGAAGAGAACAAAACTGAGGTGTTTGGTACAGAAATATTCTGGGTGACTGCTGTGAGATTGCTGTGTTCTGCTCTGATTTAATAAACTGACACAGTTCACAAAAGATACAAACCTAACATGACAGTTTAAAGTGCTAATGATTGGCTGATTGATCAGGTTAAAAAAATACCTAAACTCACATGCCAATACATTATTAACATGACCTAAAGTATAAATATTCATTATAGGCTCAACAGTTCACAAATAACAAATAAATGCAGATCATATAAATGAATGTAATCACAGAACTTCTATCAAAACAAAGTGTTTTCTCCATTAATTTTCAGGCCACAAATAAAGTCCACTATAAATCAGACCATAAAATCAAGCCGTCTTGGCCCACAGCAGAAGTGCTTTTAAAGAAAATGTAACCGTTAACAGCGTGACAACGACAAGTGTGTGTTTGTGTGCCTCACCCTGCTCTCCACTGTGGTCTGTTTGACAATGTTCTCCAGCCTCTGTTGGTGATTCCTGCTTGCTTTAGGACCCGCGCTCTTTTTTTCTTCCTCTTTCTGCATCACACAGACACAGCCCATTACAAACATGGCACATTATTAGCACACGCAGCCTGTACTGTATTGTTTTAGAGTCTCACCGCTGTAGGGTTTCGCTGCAGCATCAGTTGCTCGGCCCTCCTCATCTTCTCCTGCTCCATCTCCCTACTGATGGTTTGTTTGGCCTGGTACGTCAGCTGGCGGCGTGGAGGCAGGCCTGGAAACCTCACCACCTCCTCGATGCGTCTGCAAACGCACAGTAAACACATACAGCAAGAGACACACATAGTAAACACAAATTCACTTGTAGCATGATGCAACTGACACGCAGGTGAACCCTGTTAGATGACAAACAATAACAAAAAGCTTCCACTTCTGCTGCCATGGTTGTTTTTTTCCAGAATAAAACCCCAAATCTGTCATTCCCTAAAACTTTAATCCTCTTACTGCTGATCTCCAACTCAATCCAACACCCACACACACAAACACACTCTCGCTCAAAGCCCCATGGACTAATAAACAAAATAAAAGCAGTCATATGGTGCAATCAGCTATTTATTGTAGGATATCGTTATAATAAATCAGATATGTTATCGTTAGCAAACTCAGGGGGAAATAGTTATTTGGATGCATGCATGCTTCACTGCATGCACTCTGCATCTACATCTGCAGACATCATCTTTAACATCTGAATATATAGAATTTAATACCAGTTCTGTAATATTTATAAAGGTTTTTAAAACTGAATAACATTGATTTAACTTTACATTACTTACATAAAGGGGCAGGTGACTTTTAAATTCATTTTTAGCCATATTCAGACTCAGAGTGTGTGAGATGCACACTCATCATCCTTAGAGACCACAAACAAGACAGAACTACTGCATCAAAGCAGACATCAGTTCTAGGGTTTTAACTCTTTTAAATGAATTCTCCTTATCTTTCCTGCTTATCTTCTCTGCACATCTCCCACTGCTCACAGCGTCCAATCTGACCAATCACCAACTGTGGCCAAAAAGAGAGCAGTCCAATCAAATAATCCTGTCGGACCTGAGCGGATCTGCCGTTTATGATGTTAAATGTTTATATCCACAGCTGTACTCCATGCCTTTATCCACAGGATATCAAAGAGTGGTGTTGTGGTGTGCTAGAGAGGGCAGGTACAGAAAGGTGTAGATCAGCAGAAGCAGCAGCAGAGCCAGCACTAGAGGCAGGCCCCAGTCGTTGGTGACCAGCACTTCGTCACAGCGAGCCTGCAGGAAGGAGCCGTCCTGGGCGTCCCGCTGCTCCTCCGCATGGGCCGGCATGGCTGAGGTAACAAGCTAGTTATCCCATTCTAACAGCAGCAGGCGCTGGTGTCTTCAGAAGTCATAAAAATGATGTCAACAGTGAAAAAAGGTCTCCCAACTTAAACCATTGTCCAGGTTTGAACCAAAATACACTTTTTCTTCTTTCATTCCTCAGCCTTTCAAATGGCCTCTGCACTTACTCCCTACTAACCTTTCTAACTTAACCTATCCATTCTGTCATCTGCTTGTCCATTCACCTGCACCCAGTGGTGAGGCTTTACTGTTTGCTACCCTGCTTCAACCACGACCATCACACACACACACCAGGTGTTAAGGGGATTAATCTCTAAGCCTCCATGCAGAGAACCAGTGTGTACAAGAGCAGTGACCTTCAACACCCCACAAACACACATCAGCTCTGCATGAGTCCAGTGTACAGTGGAGTTCAGCCAGGTGTGTGTGAGTGACTGTGTGTGCGCATATGTGTGTGTGTGTGTGTGTGTGTGTGTCTGTACTCACGGCTCCAGTACATAGGTGTACTGTCCCTCTGGAGTGCGGTCCTGCCTGTAAGAGAGGTTGTAGGCCAGCATGGTGTCGATCAGCTCACACATCTGCTCCTTCTCTCTGCTGCTGAACAGCTGTGGATTCACCTGAAAGAAGAATATGGCAAGATCACCGAAAATCTGCGATTTCAGGTGCTACATTTATAACTCCAATTCCAAAGAAAAGTTGGGACACTGTATAAAGTTTAAATAAAAACAGAATGCGATGACTTGCAAAGCTCATAAACCCATATTTTATTCACAATAGAACATAGAAAACCTATCAAATGTTTAAACATTTTGCTATTTCATGGAAAATATTAGCTCTTTTTGAATCTGATGACAGCAACAGGTCGCAAAAAAGTTGGGACAGGGGAACAAAAGGCTGGAGAAGTAAATGGTTCTAAAAACAGATGGAGGAACATTTTGCAGCTAATTAGGTTCATTGGCAAAAGGTCAGTAACATGATTGAAAGATGAAAGAACATCTCAGAGAGGCAGAGTTTCTCAGAAGTAAAGATGGGCAGAAGTTCGCCAATCTGCAAAAAACTGCATCTACAAATTGTGGAACAATTTCAGAATAATGTTCCTCAACGTAAATTGCGAAGACTTTGAATATCTCATCATCTACAGTACATAATATCATCAAAAGAGTCAGAATATGGAGAAATCTCTGAAAATCAATTCTTATGGACTGATTCTTATAAAATGCTTTTTTACTCTACTCAAAGTACTTTATACAACATGTCTCATTCACACAAGAACTTTTTTCTACACCTACGTGATTTCTATCTAACATTCACACACATTCATACTCCGCATCGGAGGACAACTTGGGGTTCGGTATCTTGCCCAAGGATACTTTGACATGCAGAGTGAAGCAACCAGGGATCAAACCACCAACCTTCCAATTTGCAGATGACTACAGCCACCTCTAATACTGGATCCCTGTGATCTACAGGCCCTCAGGCAGCACTGCAGTAAAAACAAGGATGATTCTGTCATGGAGATCCCTGCATGGGCTCAGGAATGCTTCTAGAAATTATTGTCTGTGAACACAGTTCACCGTACCATCCACAAGTGCAGGTTAAACCTCTATGATGCAAAGAAGAAGCCATATGTAAACATGATCCAGAAATACCGCTGTCTTCTCTGGGATAAAGCTCATTTAAAAAGTGGAAAACTGTCTGTGGTCAGACAAATTGAAATTTGAAATTTATTTTGGAAAACATAGACGCAGTGTCCTCCAGACTAAAGAGGAGGGGGATCATCCAACTTGTTATGAGCACTCAGTTCAAAAGCCTGCATTTCTGATGGTATGGGGGTGCATCAGTCCCTATGGAACTGGCAAAGTACACATCTGGAAAGGCACCATCAATGCTGATAGATATATATATAGGTTTTAGAGCAACATATGCTCCCATCCAGATGACGTCTTTTTAAAGGAAGGTCTGTTTCAATAAGACAATGCTAAACCGCATACTGCAGCTATTACAACAATGGATTTGTAGTAGACCTTTCTCTAATTAAAAACATTTGGCACATCAATAAATGAAAAGACATCAAAGAAGACCCAGGACTGTTCAGCAGCTAAAATCCTCTATCAGACAAGAATGGGACAACATTTCTCTCCCAAAAGTCCAGCAGCTGGTCTCCTCAGTTCTCAGACATTTACAGACTGTTGTTAAAAGAAGAGGGGATGCTACACAGCGGTAAACATGACCCTGTCCCAACTTTTTTGAGACATGTTGCTGCCATCAAATTCAAACCATATTTTTTTCTTAAATCTCTCTTTTTTTTTTATATATATACATTTCATCTGTTTTCTATGTTCTACTGTGAATAAAATACGGGTTTATAAGATTTGCAAGTCATTGCATTCTGTTTTTATTTACATTTTGCACAGTGTCCCAACTTTTTTGGAATTGGGGTTGTACATACAGACATGTACCAAGGTTACTATGTAAGCTTCTACATACAGGCCGTAGTCTGGGACAGATGATGTCGAGGAGCAAGGTGAGAATATCAAGGGTCAGGCTGAGGTGGCTGATCCTCGTTTTAATGCTTGCTGGGATGTCGGCCAACATGGTGGACAAAGCGTTCTTGCAGCTGAGGAGCCGTGAGGAGGCCTGGATGGGACACAATGACTGAATCAGGAATGACACCTTAAAAAAATTCTGTGTTTGATTCCTTTTATCACTTTTGCTTCATTTGTCTCCTTTTTTTTGCTTGTGACAGTGTAAGACACTGCTTTTTCTTCATACTGCTGGACAGGTGTGTGTAGAAGATTCGTACCTCGTGCTGGCTGTGGGGATAGCTGATGCGGGGCACGTTTGTGTGGGCAAACAGGAAGTGAAATGTGACGGAAAGGAAGGGCAGGTATTTCATCAGAGAGAAGTTCTGCCCGTGCAGAATCACGTGGCTCAGCTTGTCTGAGAAGGACAGCCAATCCAGAGCCTCGCACACGCTCTGGAGGTTTGGGTCCCTCACACGCATGGACAGATAATTATCATACAGACCCTGAGGAAAAGAGATGTAACACATCATTACGTAGTGAACCACAAACCACTTTATAGTCTATAAACTTCAGCATGGGTCAGTGCAACTCCTCAGATTTTCTTCTTTTTCTTTCAGATATACTATTACAATGGTGGATGTTCGTATTAAGCAGGGTCAAAGTTTCAAACAAAGAGGTCAGTCTAAGTGCAAGTAATCCCTGTGAGCCAAAGACCCAGAAGCCCCACCCACCTGCTTTTCAAATCTTCTGTTTATGAGGGGCAGCGAATCAGAAGAAAGTTGTCTTAAAAGTAGAAGAGCTAAAGAAGCTTATTTCACACAAAGCATGAACTGAGGGGCTGCGTGAAGGCCTAGTATAAGCAACTGGAAATGAGCAGAATAAGTCCCCTTTAAAGAACAGAACAACAACATAGAAAGTTTCCTCTATTACCTGAGAAACCTTTTCATATTCTCCACTAGATGAAGCCAGATGTAAGATGTGCTGGAACCTCTGAGCTCCACTTCCTGAACCCGGTGCCTCCTCAAACCGATCACCGATACGTTTCCTGAAAATAATGAGTAACTAGGTTTTGTTAATACTCGGTTAGATAGGAAGTAGTGAGGTTCTAGATAATTTATCAATAATTTGCCACATATTGCCCTCTACACATCTCATACACCTGTTGTATCTTTTATTTGTGACAAAGATTTAACATTACTTTATGATCATTTACGATGATTATTTATTGATATTTGCATAATTCTTATCATTACCTCGCAATACTGAACTAAAATAATATCTTTATATATAACCTGAATAACCAGTAGGAAATGAGAATTAAATGAGTAAAATTAATTAATTGAATATCTGCACATTTTACTCAAGGTCTGAAATCTGGAAAAAAAAATTACTGCTGAAATTTCAGCTAAATTTACATCTAAAACTTTTTGGTTCTTTTTTTATATATCAGAATGACACTTTTTTAAAAGTAAAAATTGAAATCCATGCTCTTTAGGAATATTCAAGACCTGCTGATACCCTGATTCTTTACAACATAGGGAGTCACCTATCCCACCAAGCTGCATTGCATTGGGAACCAAGGTTGTTATAGCTAACTAATATTACACTAAAACCTGATTTAGACTTCTGTGGGACTTTTGCGGGGAATCTTCGTCATAACTTACCATCAAAATTGGAAACCCCTCTTAAGACTACGCTGCAACCTTCCATGCCATTCAAGTAGATGCGGGCTGCATCGACCTGACGTGTAGTTACATTTCTCGGGAGGTGTACGTCAGGTTACGTGGAAGGTTAAAATGGGGTTCTGGTTACATCGTAAGTTACGGCGTAGATTTCCCGCAGAAGCATAATTCAAACATAAGAAATAAAACTAGGCTGTTGGAAAACATTTGGTCTAACTAAAGTAAATATGAAAACTAAACCTCAGGGACTAAAACTAAAGCATAATAAAAACATACAGGAAGTATTTCTAATTTTACTCTTTGCAAACTAGTCAACACAACAAGCAGAAGGCTTTGGTGCATAAGTTTATTGAGATGGATGTCAGGGCTGATTTGTGACAGAATGATGGGAAGGGAAAACCTGCTACGATGTCTGGTTTGGAAACACGAACAAAAAGCTGGAGATTTTCATTGGTAGTGACCAGAATGGACAGGATTATAAATGAGTACATCAGAGGGACAGCTCAGGTTGACCGTTTTAGAGACAAAGTTAGAGAGGCAAGGCTGAGATGGTTTGGACATGTGCAGAGGAGGTTCATGGATGTAGGGATGGAGGACATGCAGAGGGTTGATAGAGGAGGATGCTGGAGATAGGGTGAGATGGAGGCAGATGATCCAGTGTGACGACCCCTGAAGGGGGCAGTCAAAAGAAGAAAAGATGAACTGATGTTTTTTTTTTAATTGATGATTTTTTTATTTATTTTTTTTGGTGTTTATGGGTGTACGGATGTTTTGTGTGTTTCGTGTTTTACTTTTTATGTGATATTTTTATGATCTTCTGCATATGACCTGCCAAGGGACTTCAGATGCAAATTAGCTTTAAGCTAACTCTAGTACAATGCATCAAATGGCAACATTTATGTTATTATTGGTCCCCTTTCAAATAAAATCAAACAAATAAATAAAGTAGTTTATTGAGAGATTGAGATGGTTGGGATGTCATTATGTCATTATGAGTGAGAGCTGCCCTCACAAAGTGTTGTGTTTGTACTGTAATAAAACAGGCAAATAACCCTCTTCCCCCCAAAAAGTAATAAACTAATAAACTCAAAATAAACATTTAAAATCTAAACTGAAAGGAACAAAAACAAACGAAGTAGATGGAGCCTTGACAGGAGCACAAAGCATGAACATTTTTTGCTCTTTTGCCAGATCTTTTTTCTGGAAAGGTAAAAATTTTACAATTTAATGCTAAGAAACCCTCAGATAGGACAGACACGGTGGGGAACTCACTGTACCGTTTGGTACGTGGTAACTGGAAGATTTCCTGCCACAGATGAAACAAGCCTTTGTTCTGGTCCTTCTGCCCCACAGAGACGCTCTGAATCGTCTTGCTGTCCAGATGCTTGACGCCACGACTATGAAGGAACTGCACAGAAACAAGAACATGTGTTTTTATATAATCATACAGTGTAAGAATAGTGTATTCTTCTCACTGTCTGTGCAATTGGCAGGCCCTCCTTCTCAGTGCTGCCACCCACCTGCAGCGTGTTGATGCAGGACCGGATGTCGTTGTCCGTCTTCTCACACAGTGACATCAGAGTGCCTGTGTCTGCCTTCAGCCCCTGGTGGAGTGAGATCTGCAAACAACAACTTAATTTAAAAGAGGATTAGCAGTGCATGCCGAGATGTCTGTGTACATCTGTGAGTGTGCTGACCTCTGCCAGTCTCTGCGTGAGGCGGGAAGGCTGAGTCTGTGGGAAAGCCAGCAGGAAGGCCTGCTGCCTGAGAGGCCTGAGAGCTGGAACATAACTTAGGAAAAAAAAAAAAAAAAAAAAAAAACAGGTGTATTTAAAGCTATAAAAAAAAAAGCTAATAAAATAAAATGAAACACAAATAAAAGACAACAAATCTTCACAATTCTCACTCTGCTGTTAACATCACAGCTTCTCTTACAGGTCATTACAGATGCAGATGATTGGTCGAAGCAGGATGGGCTCCCTCTTCTTTTTCTTCTTCACTGTCTCTGTACTGGCCTCCCCGCCGTGTCCGTCTTTCCTGTTCAGAACTGCCAGCAGTATGTTGATGGCAGCCTGCAGAGCATGTCAGAGGACAAAACATTAAGAACAACCACAGTTATTTAGCCAGCCTTATAAACAGTACATTTGCATAATGACAGAAACCATTAATTTTATAAGGTTGGGGAATTCTGCAGTCAGCTGAGACTGAAGAAGTTACCAGTTGGTAAACGAAACGTTTCTCCCACTAAAAAACGCCACGTCCAGATGAACAGATTCAACTTTTTGGGATTCTTTTACCTGGATTATTGAGCATGCATCAAGAGTTATTTAGCTGCTGTTTATCGATTTAAAGCCAGAGCGTACCGCAGGTGCTCCATCGATCTCATCAATAATGAGGCAGTTTGGCCTCTCATTGGCTCCCAAAACTGACTTCATCTGTGTCGCTGTGTCGATGCGTTTCTGGAACACCTCAGCGCTCCGATCATCACTGCACAAACATCAACAATACCAAGTGAGGTTGTGAAGGGGAGGACTACAGTAAACCTACTGTTTTTATGATTTACTGCTACTATCTGCTCACTTAAGAGTTAAGTTTGCCTAACCTTGCATTGATTTCCACCACGTTGTACCCAGCATGCTTTGCTATGACATGAGCCAGGGTGGTCTTGCCCAAACCTGGAGGACCAGATAACAACGCCACCTGGAGAGAGGCCCAAATAAATTATACTGTGTGTAAAAGCCAGGTCATTAAATGGAAACAGATGTGGCAGTGCAGCTGTTTGACCTTGAATCTGGGTCGTTTGTACTGGTCCAGTTCAGCCTCCAGCAGCTCCTCGGTCACCTCAATCTTGCTCTTGAAGCGATTTTGATTCTGATTTCCTTGATTGGGTTTAAATGTGTTCTGATTGGCAGCCTGTCTGTCTGATCGGGCAGGGCGGGACTTTCTCTCTCTTCCGAACACTACAGTGTCCCAAAGCTTCAGCCACTTGAGCAGACAGCGGTTGGTGAACTGAAAGACACAAGATGCGGCACATACATGAGCAGTCTCCACAAAGACTTTAAAAAGGAAGGTTTATTCAGGTGTAGAGCCCTGAAGTCATAAAGAAACATTACACATCACTTACATCGTCGCTGAGCAGCTCTGTGTAGTGATGTGGTGAAAATCTGTCCACCCACAGCCGAGATGCTCGGCCCTCTGTGTCCTCTGGATCCTCGTTTTCTTCATCTTCTGTGTTTTCAGACTCAACTAACACATCATTTACACTGCTGCAATGTGACATAAACCCAAAAGCAGTTAAAAACTCCTGCTCATGTATGTAGTCTCTGTCTTAATGTGTCTATCTGTGTCATAGTCTCAAATGTCCTGAGGTTTTCGTTGGTTCAATTCAAGTAAGTTCATGTTTTGTACCTTTTTCCACAGTCTCCTGTGTTTCCTTACTTTTTCTACCTGTCTTTGTCTTTTTTCCTGCTTTTTTGAATGCTTTCACTGTCCTGTGTTGTCTTAGTTAATTGTTTCCCTGTGTATTTATACTCTTGTCTTTCATCTTGTTCTTGCATTTATATAGCACTTTTCTTATGTTACTGACCACTACAAGTCACATTTTAACATACAATCATACAGCACAATTCTGTTCATAACTTATATGGATAGAATTTCTAGGTGCAGCCAAGCTGCAGAGGGTCTCTGCTTTGTTGGCCTTAGGATCATGTCCCTGCTCTTCGCAGATGATGTGGTTCTCTTGGCTTCATCAGGCAGTGACCTCCAGCTTGCACTAGGGTGGTTTGCAGCCGAGAATCAGAACCTCCAAGTCTGAGGTCTGAGTCTCATGGTCCTCAGCGGGAAAAGGGTGGAATGCCCACTCCAGGTCAGGGATGACTTGTTGCCCCAAGTGGAGGAGTTTAAGTATCTCGGGGTCAAGTGAGAGGAGCAGGAGATTGACAGATGGATTGGCACGGCGTCTGCAGTGAAGAGAGAGCTGAGCATGAAAGCAAAGCTGTCGATTTACCAGTCGATCTATGTTCCTACCCTCACTTATGGCCATGAGCTTTGGGTAGTGGCCGAAAGAATGAGATCGCTTTTTCTGAAGGTTGGCTGGGCTCTCCCTTAGAGATAGGGTGAGGAGTTCAGTCATTCGATAGGGGCTCAGAGTAGAGCTGCTACTCCACATTGAAAGGAGCCACTTGAGGTGGTTCGGGCATCTGACTAGGATGCCTACCAGGTGAGGTGTTCTGGGCATATCCTACTGGGAGAAGGCCCTAGGGTAGACCCAGGACTATGAGACCCAGAGATTATGTCTCTCGGCTGGCTTGGGAACGCCTTGGTGTTCCCCCAGGCGAGCTAGAGGAGGTGGCCCGGGAGAGGGAGGTCTAGGCATCTCTGCTTAAGACTGCTGCCACTGCAACCCAAACCTGGATAAGCAGCAGAAAATGGATAGATGGACCACATAGCAGCCCTGCGACAGACTGGCGACCTGTCCAGGGTGTACCCCGCCTCTCGCCCCTCCAGCCCCCCTGCGACCCTGAATTGGATAAGCGGAAGAGAATGGATGGATGGACCACACAGCACTTTATTTTGTGCACTTCAAGCACTTTATCTACCTCACATCACATGACCAACTACCCTAACATGCATGTGTTTGGACTGTGGGAGGAAGCCCGAGGAAACCCATGCAGTAACAGAGAGAACAGGCAAGCTCCACACAGACAGGCCCCAGCTGGGGTTTGAACCAAGAACCCTCTTGATGTGAGGCGACACCACTAACCACTCCCCCATCTTGTCAGTGTGTTTTGTTTGCAACCAGTGCAGTCTGGGTCCTCTTTTGAGCCCCGCATGAGGGTATTGATGTCTGTTAGAGAAACAGGAAGTGAATTACCTGGCTAACAGCTCTGTAAGACGCTGCGATTCCTCCACAACCTGTTGGTGGCGCTGCATGATTTCAAAGAAAGAGAAGACATTTAAGTGATTTTACAGCCTTTTTATTAACTGCTATTAATTTAAAAATAATTTTTTAAGTATGGGATACAGCTTTACTTTGTTTCTTATTCATGTTTCTTTGAGCTTCACAGAAAACTGATGCTGCTAAATTTGTACCTGTAACCACAACTGAATATTTGAGGATTATTTCTAGAGTTTCTGCATCATCTTATTAGCATTTAGGTGTGTTATTTTTGTTCAACCCTAAACATTTAACCATTACTCTAACCAAGCACTGAACACTAGCCAATCGGAGTGAGGGTAGGGCCAGGACTTCATGGTCTCTGCAAAGAAGGTGACTGTGGTAGGTATAAGTAGCATGATGATGAGATTTATTAATTGGCTTTTAAGTCTGATTAAGTTCATCAAATGGCAAAATGTTCAGTAAAATTTGAGGTCAATATTTCTTCATTTCAGGTTTGAGTTGATTAACAGTATATTAATTCTATTGCTAGAATTCAATATAAATCCATATGATCTCAATGAAGTGATGCACATCGCAATTTTTTGTGTATTTTTGTGGGTAAAAAATATGCTTGGTAGATGCATTTTTTACACTGGGTGAAGGGAAGGTGATGAGTAACTCACCCTCTCTGCTTCTTGTTCTCTCAGCAGTCCTATCTGCACTGCCAGGAGCCCCAGTCCACCCTGGGAGTTTGGTACTATTCTGGAGTCCGCTATCTGATAAGACACATGTAATAGTAGAGAAAAACAGAAATATTAACCAAACTCGCTCTGGACGCTGCAGTGCAGCTGCTGCACATACTGTCTGTACAACATTCAGCCTCACAGATAAATAACAGCAGGGCGTTTAACCTTTGTCTCTGTGTCTTCTTTCTGTCGGAGGTAGACCCGATTCCCAGAAGAGTCTGTCACACTGATGTAGTCTCCCTCTAAAGGAGGTCGCTTCAACACACATAAGGATGCTGGCGCCGCTGTGGGAGGTCGCTGTGGTGTCTCTGGAATCTCAGCAAAGCCACTGATATCCAGCACAGCAGGGGTAGACCTAGAACACACAAACATGTTTAGCAGTCTCTTAACATTTATATTAAAAGCTGAAATAATTTATTTTTATTAATATAATTTTTAAATAATAGCTGTATTGTACAGTAATATTAAACACCCAGTTTGGTACAGGTTATAATTACGTCTTTCCCATTTTTTTGTCTGTGCAACAATCAAAAATCCATTAAGCAGAAAAACAGAAGTTGCTTTGATATGATGGCTTGTAATGATGAAATGTCTGCAATTTTTTGAAAAGATACATATTTGTTATTTTACAAAGGTCTGAAAAAGATGACTAGATTCAACACCAGCTACATCTGCTCCTCAGACACCTGTGTGCCGTTGTGCCTCTAGCAATACACACCACTTTATTTCAGTCACTGTGATATATTGCTTTTAAGTGCATCTAACTTGTGTGTGATTTGAGTGCAATTTTTGCATTAAAATTTCTTCCAACTAGATGAAATGTTTGGGCTTTTTAGGAAAATCTTTTTGCTCCGGTAACAGGTGAAAGAGATGAAGGTTAATGTAAGATAAAATAAGATATATATATACAAATAGCTCAATAAGAAAAAAATCAAGGTAAAAATAAAAATAAATAAATAAAATACAATAAAGCACTGTAAAAAGCTGATTATAATGCAAACGGTTGCTCTAAAATAGCAAAATGGCTCAAGAAATTCAATGATGCTAAAAATATTATGTAAAAAAAAAAAAAAACCCTAAATGTAGATTAAAAAAAATACTGGCGGCCACCAGTGCTGACCATCAGCCTCCTAGTAGATGCACGTTTGATATGAATTTGAAAATGCTACGTTGCTTCATTCTCGAGTTATCGTGTTCACAAGATTTTCCGAAAACTTGACCTCTGATCTTGACCTTGACCTTGAGGTCGAGGTCACCGAGATTCGAACTCATACGAGTTTTTTAGTAGATGCTCCTATGGTAAGAATTTGAAAGTCCTAGGTGACTTTCTTCTCAAGTTATCGTATTCACGAACTTGGGTGCACATGTCGCCCGGCCGGCAGGGTGATGACAATACTCCATCATCCTTTTTGGCTGAGGGGTAAAAAAAAAAAGCACAGCAAATATCAGATGACATTAAATTATCTGAGTATAACGGAGTGTAAAGCGTTGCAAGAGTGCAGAGCTGAAATAAGCAATAAAC
>VUQS01010034.1:5082-51911 GCA_015108495.1 Heterochromis multidens
GTGAGTCACAAAGTGGCTTCCTTGTCAGAGCTGCTGTTCTTGTTTCTTTGGTCTCTATGCTGGCTTTGTTGGCTGTCTGCAGCCGGTTCATGGAGATAAAGTTGTACAGAAAAATGGCTCAAAATAAATAACAAAGGTAAAGTAAAAAATAAATAAATAAAAGTAAAATGTTTACTTTGCCCACTTCTTTTCATATTGTGTCAGACAATTTCCATAACAGACTCCATAGACAGGTTTTAATAGTTACAAATCCTAGTGAGTGTATTCAAAGGGTAAACCCGCTGTGGTAGTCAGTCACCAGATTAAATTCAAACATTGTTATAAATTTTTTTATGTTGTCTGTAATTTCTTGCTGACTTCATATTAAAATGCCATATCAGAATTGAATCTGTTTGTTTGCCTTTCATTTCCATATTAATAAACAATTATGTAAAATATTAACTAGCAAAAGGTGACTATCAGGTGTCTGAATGAAACGGTCCATGCACTGAATTTGCTAATCAAATCAAAGAAAAAAGAACAATATCGGAGCATGGTTTTAATGTTTGTGACTAATTTAGTCAAAGTGAAAATGTCCATGACAAGGTTAGCATACTTCTCGACCTGCCACATTGAACAATTGTAACAACTACTGTAAGCATATTGTACCAGACATGAGGTAGGTATTTAAATCAATAAAATTTTTATTTTTATTTAAAATATAAAACCCTATATAATTCTAGAGAGAAATAAAATGACCTATTAGCTAGGTGTGCTACAGCCAACTAGATCTGGGATTAAAAATTGATAATACTGGAAGTCTCAGTAGTTCTGACCATACATTATATTAATGAATGTATTCTCTCTAATGGTGAGAATGCTTATGTGCATACAGTTATGTTGTTTGTAATCATGTGCAAGAGATAAACTTTGAGATATGCCATAACAGTACACCATTTTGTGGGTAGGCGTCCTACAAAGTGGGCACTGCAAAGAATCTCACTGGCTTTAGGACCACCGGGAACCCATTTAATGGTCTGGATTCATAATCATCTTCTGTTCTTAGCATAGGCACACGATTCCCTTGGATTATTTAACATTTTCCCTCCATCTTTTTTTTTTTTTCTTTCTTGTCATCTCTGCTTTGGAGCTTGGCTCTGCTGCCTTGAAGAGTTGCTTTTTACACTCAACATCTCTGTGATGATGTTGCACAGAAACAAAATCTATATTTGTCTACATGTGTGCCAGAGCAAGCTTTTTTTCTCCTCTTTTCCCTTTCTGTATCAGTTAACCACACGAGAGATAATGTGAATATTATAAAGATATGGAAAAGAAGCTTATTGCACATAAATGTTACTACTGCATTATCCTTGGCCTAATGATGTTTGATTTTCATTCATAATCTTCATTCATGTTCATCCCCACTTGTTATACATTGGAGACGATTTAAGCCATTTTTATTTCAGTTTGTGCTACATGCAATCTATCCCTCCAGAAATATGGTTACATTATTCATTCTGTGGTATGTGATTTGACCATAGTGTTTCTGAGCACTCTGTTAAATGAAAATATTTCACGTGTGAATTAATCATTAGAAGGGCTCATTCTCCATTCTTCTGGTATTATAATGATCTCTTTCTACCACTGGCTTGGATGAATCTTTCATTGTCTTTATCTTAAAATGAGTTGGCAGGATCCTCCAAGGAGACACAGGCTGCAATGTGTTTCACCGCACTGTCAAAGTTAACATGTGGCTGAGCTAAATGCCATAATTTAATTGATGCCAAGCGCAATAACATCACCCACTGATCTTTTAATAATATGGAGATACGATTCCTGTCCTTTCACTTCATTATGATACTGCCTTGTCAATATGCAAATGTGAATTACACACACACACACACACACACATATAGGCACACAAAGTCTAGACTCTAGACAATATTTTAGTGGGCTTGCAGACTTTGTAATGCTTTTTTAGATTGTAATGAGATGGCCTTTGACCTCTGGATTCAAGCAAAAACCTCTCCAGAATAAATTAGAAGCCATTCAGTTCTGCATAACTCTTGCTGTGTGTTGGTCGATATTTTGTTTAATGCTCTGAGTTACTCTCTCTCTCTCTCTCTCTCTCTCTCTCTCACTAGGTTTCTCCATACTGCAGGCTATCATGGAGGCGGCAGTAGCTAACAACTGGCAGGTGACCGCTCGCTCTGTTAGCAGCACAACAGACGCAGCAGAGTTCAAGCGCATCATTGAGGAGATGGACAGGAGGCAGGAGAAACGCTATGTGATTGACTGCGAGGTGGACAGGATCAACACTATATTAGAACAGGTGAGCCTCCGAGCCTCAATGTACAGGCATGTTCATTATATCACCAAACGCCTACACTTTACATCAAGTCCTTTTTTTGCTTCTAGCAGTAGCACACAAATTTAACTGGCAAAACAGCAGATATTAAAAGCACTAATTTTATATACCAAAAAAAAATTTAGTAGTCTTCTTGAATACTACTTGCTTATAAGTACATGCCTTGAGTTATCTTTAGCTGGGCCAGAAGACTATTATCTGTAACAAAAATTGTGCACCTGTCAGGCAAGGTTAAAAAAAGCTGCATTATGGGAAATATACGCTTTGTTTTTTGGGGTATTGGTTTATACTTACAGTCAGGATATCTCTGTTTCTATATTAAAGCTTCTGAAATCAGTAGGTTTCAATGCCAAATGACTGATGAGTAATGTGAAAGGTGTCACTTAGAGCAGTTAACCTCCAGAACTGTGCAGTTCCTCTTAGCTGTATTTTATCAAGTTTTAATTAATTTGTTCCTTTTTTAATTTATTCCCATTAATGTTGTTTTCAGTTGCAGAAGGCAGTGCTTTGCAGAGAAAAAGCCCAACTTTATCAGCATACTGATAAAATCAGAAAGAAAAATTCAATCCATGATTCATTATCTTAGACTTTCAGGTTTTTGGCAAAACCATGGCATGTTTTGTATGTGTGTTTTAATCACTATAGCTAAATTTGGAACAAAGTAATTATTATTTTTTCCTATAAACACTTAGTTTGGGATCACCTAAAGGCCTATGAGACATAGCAACAACCCTGCCTATTTGAAGAGCTCTATTTGGTATTGTTTGGTTGCAACGTCTGATGTTGTCTTGTTTGAAAATCTTTGTGTACTGAAGCTGCCCAAGAGCCTAAGGTAGAGAGAGGTCTGACCATGAGCAGCCATTTGAAGAGACCACTGATGATGCAGCCTTTTTAATCCTTTCCTAACAACCTAAAACCCCTCCGTTCCTCTATCACGTCCATTGCCTGAGGAGAAAATGAAAGGTCCACCAGTCCTTGTAGTAGGGGAAACACAATTACCATGAATAGATGAGTGGCTATTATGCCATGCATCTCCTCTGCTCACTTGCTCCTCTCCACCCTGCACCCCTGCCTGCTGCTGCCTGCTTATAAGGCAATCAGTTCCTGAATTGGATTCTGCTCGTTAACATTCATTTAGATATTGGCTTCTCTTTGCCTCACAATATCCCCTCAACGACTGTTAGTTTCACTTGTTTTTTATGAATCTAATTTGATCCCAGAGTCATAGTTTAAAACAGAATTGCTTTTAGTATTAATTTGCTGTGTCTAATTTAATTCTTGAGCTGCAAATTTCCTCCCTTTACAATCCTGGGACTATACCGAAATGCATTTCCTTTTAAAGTGTTAGAATATGCGTCAGCTTTTAAGAAAAGCTTAGAACACTCATTACAAATCACATGTGAGGCATATTAATGGTTGCGTTTTTAATTGCTTTCCCCCGTAAACAATAATAAGGATGCAGGGCAGTAATCTGTTTGATGTTATTCTGTTACTGTCTTTGTTCCCATTAATTATTATTATTATTATTATTATTATTATTATTTTTGTGTGTTGATCTCTTTCCTCCTCAACATGTGACGATCATCATCATCATTCATTTTTCTGTATTAGCGTTTCTTTGTTTTGTTTTGTTTTTCACAGAAAGGGGAAAATATAGCTTTTGCAGAAGCTAACCTTCAAAGCAGCAGTGTGCTCAGTTTCGCCCCTTGTTTCAGTGACAACCTCAGCGTGGGACTGTTTTTTTTGTTAGAGCTAATTGAAATAATCCGGCTAGCTCTGCCAATATGGATGAGTCACGAGGCATTCAGGGAAGCTGCTGGACTTCACTCTGCAGCTGCCTCCCATCGGGCCATTATACATTGAAACAGGAATGGACTGTCTCCCATGAGGGCAATCATGCCAAAAATGGCACCCACTGTCTGCTATGTGGTAAACCTGCTGCTTCTACCTGCTGTAGTAGTTCTATTAACCAATGATTGTCGACAGATAGAGTTTAATCTGTGGTGGACTGGTGGGTGAGTTTGAACAGAACCGGTGTGCAGGCGCTGGTGTATGTGTTGCTCCAATCCGTCAAGGTCACTGCCTGTTGAGAGAGGATCATGACGCAGAGCAGATCCAGCTAGCTGATTGCTGGGGGAAATGGGAATCAGCTCGGTGGCTTAGTTTTATGATTTCAGTCTGAGTAATCCCACTGCAGAATGGATGATTTTTTTTTTTTTTTTTTTAAGCAGACAATGATGTTCATGGAGTGTCGTTATCTAGCATAGGAAAGTGAGGAGCTTGCAAAATTTAGTACAGTTGTTGCACAGAAAGAGAAACCTCTGTGCTGCTCTTCAGTAACACCACTTTTGATACAGTTCCTGTGAATGTTCTACTGGTTCACACTAGTATATTTAATCTCTAATAACTTCCAAATGTCAGTATGGTATAAAAGTATATCTATTCTATGCAGCCTTAAACTTAACATTTTTTCTCAAAGGTTTGCTTTTTTACTTTGTATCTTTAGATAACCATTAAAAGTAATATATCTTTGAGTGTTTTTGTAGTTATTGTTACTTCTTTTCTGTAATTTAGCATTTTTCATTCAATATCAATGAACAGCAAAATAAACTATCAAGTATTAAACAATCACTAAACTGCTCCTCAAATGTTAATGCAACACAATTACAATGAAACAGTCATAACACAAATCTACACACTTAAAAATGGGTCTTGTGCATAATGAGTACTTGTAATATTGATACTTTAAGTACAGTATATTGTGCCATTCACGACTTGGTACTATAGTAAAATATACTAGAGTTCAGGGTTAGCCGACATACATTCATCAGTGTGTTAAGAACATATCGTCTGAAGAGGTGCACAGTTCCATTCAGGTACCATCAGCTTTACAAATAGTATTACCACATTGTATAGACACACAGCAGACAGATAGGTTAGCTGTTCACCTTTAAAAGAAAATAATTTGTTTGCTATGTAATTTCAATGAGACTGAAGACAATTACTCTTTATCTGATGAGTAATCATCTAGTAAACTACTCTTAATTATCCGCAGAGTCTTCTGAATAACTAATTATATAAAAGGCAGGGTAAGGGTGGGTTCTGTATATAGCATCTTTCATCAGCAGGGTCATTCTGAGTGCTTTTTATAAGCTTTAAAAAGCCTTGCAATTAAAAAAAAAACACATGAATAAGATTAAAAAAACCAAAAACCTTACGCTTGAGAAGGCTTTTTTTTTTGGGTCGAATTACTATGATTAAATTGTTATTTAAGTGGTTGCTCTCCCCTTCTTGAATCATAATCAATTAATTGACCTGCTTTAGTTCACATACCATGTTCTTAAATGGATGAAGGTTTCTACAATACAAAGACAAAACACAGAATGTGCCTCTTCTGTGGTCGGAGCACACCCACCCACCTGAACGTCGCTTTTATTCCCTTCGTTTTTCATTTGACATGATGTAAAAGCTTCATAAGAGAAGTATTTGCATACTGCTGCATCAGGCCGACTTTTGTTTACTCGTACGAGAGCTGACTGAGCGTCCCTACAAATTTGTTTTGCGATGCTGAGGAGAATGCTACACCCGGGCTATTATCATTTTAGGCTGTAACAACCACTCAGGATTTATCGCCTATAGGACTTCTCCATCAATACTGCACTGCAGATAAATTAACCTTATGGCCATCCTTCCTTTATGACTAAAATATTAGAGCCTCTGCCAGCTCTGCTCTCCTAAACATATCCAATCAATGCGTTTCATTGAACCAGCTAGGTTTATGATACTATACGTGGACCAAAATATTTACAGTATTAAGGAAGCACTGTAAACAAAAAGTGATCATTTCTGTATTGCTGCCACTGGTGGTTTTTAATAGTGAGTATAAGTATTCCAGCTTCTGAGTGTATGCTTGTTTACTTCACTGTATGTGTTGTCATGCCTAATCTGATTCATCAGTGAGATTGCTCGTACATGTATCAGTTTCTATGCTCCTCGCTGGCTGCCTCTTCTCCTGGGATTTCTGTACTGGAGTCTGCTCAGAGGCAACAACCTGCTCATCACTAGTGTAAAGAGAGACAGGCAGGCAGGCAGGCAGGCAAGGAAAAAAAACAAAATAATAAAAGAAAAAAAACACAATGGCATCTTGGACAGGCCCAGGGCAAGCAAGCTGTTCAAAGACAGGCTGGCAATGAGCGCCCTGCCAGCCGCAAAGCTGCATTTTCATGCAGGAAAAAAACAAAGAAAAAAACAATAAGAAGTGAAAAGGATTCACTGAAAGAGCGAAAAAAAAAAGTAGGTGCATTTGGGGATTTGTTAGAACAACATTTTGCTGCCTGTAGAGGCATTAAGGGTGGCCACATTGCCTCCCCATGGAGAATTGGTGATCGTCCATTTTTCTACTCTCGAATGGAGAATTCTGAGAAAACGCACAGTTGGATGTATTATAGAATCTGAAGTCTTTGCGTGATATCAAATTTAAGAAAAGGGTAGGACATTTTACCATGGGAGATAAGAAGTAGTGGGAGAGGGAGAGAATGGATGACAGATCGCCAGCAGCAGATAAAAGGAAAGTGTCAGCAATAAAAAAGAAGAGCCTCAATCAATGTTGTGGATGACTCTGTGAAAACCCAGGGGTGACATATTGTGACATGCTGGCAAACATGGATGTGAGTGAAGGTATTAAAGAATGGAAGAAAAAAATCTGAATAAATGTACTCTGGCAATCTCAGAGTTCCAAGTAAAACACCACCTTAAACCCTCTCTGGCATTCGTCGCCCTTTGATTATTTTTGCCCCCCCCTTTTTTTTCAAGAAATACTTCCTGTCATGTCTGTCAGTTTGCTCTAACAGATGGAGGAGGAAACTGCTAAGAAAGTGAGCTAATCTCTCTACTGATATAAAAGACTGTTCTGATCTCAACATCAGCTTGTTGCCCCATGTTGCTGAAAGAGGGGCTGATAGAAACAACTGAATCCTTGCTGCTTGATGTAAAGCTAGGTGCTGCTTTCAAATCCCTGACACCAACCTTGGGTGTTGAGGGCCATTTACCAACTGCGATTATAGAATTAAATGGGATTAAAGTGTTATCATTAAAGAGAATGTGACCTGCTGACTCAACCAATGAATGAGAGACTAAAACCTGTGAGCTGTGACTGTGAGATTTGAACATGTTGCCATAACTGTATGAGAATACAGTGTATAATATTGCAATATATAAACCAGAGGAACCCCTTTCACCTTATCAGTCATGCAAAATTACCTCGATCATTTTCAATAAAAACAGAGTAGGCCAGGCCATCTTTCTCCTTTAAAGTTTTGGCACACAAGCATGAGGCTGTCTAAGCTACGTTTCCAGTGATTCCTTCCTCCCAAGGTATCAACTCTAAGTCGTTCTTGTATCTCAGCGCAATGATAGACATAATCATTTGAATATGAGTCAGGTGTTTCTAAAATGTTCTGCATTTGGGGGAAGGCCAACACTTGTGCTCTCTTCAGGGGCATATATCACTGCTGCCAAGAAAAGCATCTCAGCCACAGCCGCTACTCGCTGTTAATTAGAGAGTGCTCCACTAAAAGCACTTCTACAAGCGCCTTGAAGTAAAAAACGGGAGACAGAAGAAGGCGAAAGTCCTTTTACTTTAAAGCATATAAAACTAAAATTCACCCTTCTGTCCCATCCTATTTGAAGTGGAACACTTAGGCATCTCTACAGTCACAAGATATTACAATGAGGTCCGGAAATGTACAATGGACAGTGCCGCACTTTTCATAATTTTGGCCATGTATACCACCACAATAGATTTAAAATAAAGCAATCAAGATGCAGTTGAAGAGCAGACTTTCAGCTTTAATTGATGGGGTGGAATAAGAATTACAGGCATTTTTATACCCAGTTCTAAACTATAGTCAAACTATGCCAAGAAACTTTGACTGTTATCTAGCAAATCTGCATTGCAAACTGTTGTATTAGCCAAAGACAGTTTCCCACTTTGTTCATATTTAAAAAACACAAATGTTTAATATTTCTATGCATATTTTGAAAATATTTTGTGTTAGTCAGTAAGCAATAGTTTTGTCATGATACTAGAAGTTCAAAGTCGTTACCACTACTCAGGAAAATAATGTTTGCTGCTTAGCATTAATGTTATCATTAGCCAAAGCTGCTAGCCGCTACCTTAATACTAACTTAACAGATGGCTAACGTGGGTTATTGCTAATAGTTAAATGGCTAACACTAACGTGTGCAGGCCAGGTTAACCATCATGATAACTGTTTAATACTTCCATGTTATCTCATATGTTAACTCATAAAGACCGGGTTGTTGTCTTTAAGATGCTCCGCCAAGTTTGTTGTGCTACTGTTCACGTAATTGGCTGCTATAATACCATTATAAATGGTTTTTTTGACAACTCTGCTTGGTACATATGCTGCCTATGGTGCCTACGGGATTGAAAACAAAAACTGACCATTGCTTTTTCAGAATTTTGCTATCGAAAATTATCGTAAGCATCAGTTATGGTGACATCAGACTGACAAGATCTGACATTAGTGGAGAGTAAAACCCAGAATCCATCGGTTACACCTTTAGGCATATCACATCAGCATCTTGATCACCACATAAGCTGCAGCCTTTCAGTCTCTGAATTTTAAATGTTAGCTAATGTCAACTCAGCAGCCAAAGGGGAGACTGAAAGCATACATTTTTGCTTTCACTGTATGTGAATTACTAGTACTGACATTTAATATTATAAGTCATAGCACACCAATGCCGCCATTATCACTAAAAGTGAGTTGCAGTAAAAGCATTAATATTTATCAGCTGTTAACAATGGCTTTAGAGTAAAAATATAGATTACTTCAAAATATTTGTAAGCACAACCCTGATTTTTTTTTTAAAACCCTTTGGTTTTCATAGGTATGGTTTTAAAATTTTGAAAAATTCTTATTACTTTAGGTCATTTGAAGTTTATATTTGACAGATATATAAATGAATGAACAGATTTCACATCATTGCTGTCAATGCTCCCTTTGATGGAGCATTGACCCTTTCAAGAAAGTTCAGCTGTGCCAATTGAACCCCTTCCCCGGCACTCCTTACTAAAGCACTAATCTGAAGCAATTACAGCAAATTGATTAGTTGATTGACAGAAAATTATCTTCCATTTTGATAGTGATTGATTGTTAAATCAAACAAAATTGTTTGTGCTTTGCATTCTTTGTAGTTTAATATCTTTGGGGTAAAAAGAGTTGAACAAAACAAGATATTCAAATTTGATTTTATTTTTTTCCACAAATCTTAAAAAATTGCCCTTCAGTTAAAATAATCAGTCAATTCTTAAAATACGAAGACTTGATAAAGATGTATTTTATGAAGCCCTATGAGTTTAATTATGCTTTGGATTCTGGGTTTTCATAGTTCAGAGAGAGGCTAAAAACTATTGCATCATTATTTGCTTGTCTTTCATACCCCTCACAGTGAATGGTATGATATTTACAAACTCTGGGGAGCCTATCATTTTCCACCTGCCTCTTCGTGTGTTGTGTGGCAAACTCTGCACTGGAAAGGTCAAACTTGGAGGAAGATGTTTATTAGAAATGTGTAGCTGTAGTTTTGCATTTAGGGCTCTCTGTCTGGAAGGGCTGAAGCAGGCAGAGACTGGATGAGGGTAAAGTCAAGGTCATCCTAGTTGTCAGGCTTTAAAGAAAACTCCAGTCTGCAAAATGCAGGCTTTCTTTCAGCTGCAGAACAAATGGCAGTGGGACCAGCTAGTGGATCGATGTGCAAGAGGTAAAGTGTACTAAAAAGAGGAATTACTGAAGGGGTAGACACACCAAGCACACTTCTCTTCAGTATCACTGGGACATGGAATTATTAGTTAGTGAATCTGTGTTTGTATGGACAGTATGTCCTTTAAAGATGAGGATCAAGATGAGTTTTATAATATTCCAAGGTGTCTATGAAAAGTGTCTATGAAAGATAAAATTAATAAAATTATAGCAGCCAAATCAAACATAATGGTAAACAACAGTTCAATTTATTTTGAGGAGCAAAATGTGAAATTAAATATCACTTTATTGTTTTCAGCACAGATTTACATAAATAGTGTAGGCAGGTGAAAGAGCTAGCCCTGATTAAAGTCAAACAGCAAAACATCTACCAACACCTCTAAAGCTCATTAATTAATACACTGTAACCCATTTGTTAAAACTATCTGCAGACTGTTGGTAGGTGGACTTAGTGAAGGTAAGTCTTTCTATTTTTTTTACATATTTATATTTAAATCAAGTAATGTAGTGAGTGTCCAACAGAGTGAATGAATAATGTTAATTGGCTGATACCAATATCAATGTTCAAAATAGCAATTTTGTAGATAGCTGATTGTCAATATCAATACCAGTATTTTTTTCTGTTTAATTTTGATTTTTTTTTTTTATTTATTCCCCAGGGAAACCAATTAATATTAATTATAAAGAGTACGGAACTGTCTTTTAGCACATCATGATACTATCTTTAAACATATGCAAGCACAAAATTAATGGAAAGCAGCTGATAAAACTGACTCTAACCACTGACACTGGTAATTAAAAATGCTGATATACAGATATCAGTCAGCAAGGTCGATACTGATGTTCTGCAGCTATATCTGTACAGTACATCTTGAGCCACCCCTCATTTCTTTATGATTTGCTACCAAGGAGCCAGACTTTTTAGGAAGGGAAACAGGGAGAGAAGTTTGAGGCATGCCAAATTAGTACAAGAACTGGGCTGAAAATCAGTGATATCAGGTCTTATGGAGTGATGAATCCAAATATGAAATTTTTGGTTCAAATCATCATCAATATGTACAGAGGAGTTCAGGAGAGAGGTACAACAGTGAGTGTTTACAGCCATCTATAAACACGGAGGAGGCTCTGTCATGGTTTGGGGCTGTATTTCAGTCAGTGTTGTTGGGGATTTTGTCAAAATTGATGGTAACAAGAAGGTAACAAGGAGAACGGCTGGTGTGCCGGATGACTAAAATCATTTAGACATACAACCACTGGTTTCTTGGAGACAGGAATGGTGGCGGACGCCTACAACAGTGAGTGTCTACAGCCATCTGTAAAACATGGTGGACATTCTGTCATGGTTTGGCATTTCAGCTAGTGGTGTTGGGGATCTTGTCAAAACTGATGGAATTATGAACACAGAAAAGTGCTGTCAGATTTTGATCCACCGTGCAATACCATCTGGAAAACATCTGATTGGAAATGGCTTCAATTTTCAGCATGACAATGATCCCAAACACACTGCCAATACAATAAAAGCATACCTGGATAGAAAAACACATACTGGAACACTATCAGTCATGGATTGACCTCCCAAGAACCTGGACCTCAACATTATTGAAGTAGTGTGGGATCATCTAGACAGAGAACGAAAAAAAAGGCAGCCAACATCCAAAGAAGAGCTTTGAATGTCCTTCAAGAAGCCTGGAGAGCAAGTCATGAAAACTTTAGGCTGTATTGAAGAATAAAGGTGGTCATATGGTGGTCACTGACTTTCAAGCATGTTAGTACACACTCTGTTTTTGCCTTATATAATGTATTTCCATGTATATTTGCACATGTTTCAATAAATTGCTGCACCTATTTTCTATCGTCCTAGCAAAATATAAAGAAATGAGGGGTGGCTCAAGACTTTTGCCCAGTTCTGTTAAGCCCTAGTTTTAGGTTTGGGTAGGTGTGTCATATCAAGCTTTAGCCTTCAAGACTAATATAAATATGCTAGAACTTATTTCCCTTCTCCAAACTGATTAAGTACTGTGTGTAATAATATTGCGATATTACTCAAATAACTCTTAAAAGGACTTTTAAAAAGAAAGTTTAATTTAACAATTAAATCTGTCTGTGTCAACTGGAGCAGCCAAGGGTCTTGCTGTCTGCTTAATTAAAGAGGTTGAGGGGAAAGGTTTGTGTACTCTGGCTAGAGGTTCTGTGTATCTCTGTCATCAATGTCTCGCTGTGCTCCATCCCAAGGTTGCCTCTTGTAGCTGTTGCCAGACTGGCTGTGAGCTGTAAGCTGCAGGCAGGTGGTGAGGTCTTTCTTTGCCCAGTTCCCGAGCAGGTGTGATGAGGCTTATGGCCGGAGTCAAGGTTAACACACGGTGAAGAAAAGTGGAGCCACTTGGTTTGTCCAACGAAAATGCAGCAATGCAAAGAGTCCAAATTACTCTGATCTGTCTGGCTGTGATTTCACTGCAGTAAAAGTGTTGCAGAGAGCTATTTTCATGAAGCTTTGTGTCACTTAATCATTAGAAGGAGATTGATGGATTCTAACAGTCGTCTCTGACTATTTCTGCATTATAAGCAGCTCATTTCCTCTTTGTTTCTATTTCACTTTTTTGGTTTGCTCTTGTCTGTCTGACATTCTGCAGTGGTGGAAGTTTAAAGCCTTAATGATGGGGAGGCTGTCAGACCCACCCAAGCAGTTTGATGGCATGAGTAAAAGGCTTTGTGTATTTGTGTTCCCTCACGCACCATTCTTTGTGAAAAACACTAATGACGTCTATTCCCTTTGTGGACAACCTTCAAATGTCCACACAGAGACAAGTGGTTTGTTTGATTTTTGAGGATGCTCAGTCCAAGTGAGGGAGATTGTTTAATTGTTTGGCGTTACTGCGTACCAATGCACATAGGTCAGTTGAAATTATACTGTAATTGTACTTGAAACAAGTGAAACTGTTTTTTCAAAGGTTTTTGTGTGCCAAGATGTGAAGATGCAAGAGTGCTTTTCATCTCTCTCACCTACTCTGTGGGAATGTCATAAACGACCCACTGTAACAAATATCCAACATCCCCAGCCTAACACGCATGCACAAACAGATGATAAACTGACAGTTTGTTTTTGTGACAGAGCCAGAACATGTGCAAACATGCTGATTTTGCTGTAAACTTGTGTTGCTCTGTTTGTAGAGTGCGGATGAAAACTGAGATATGGTTGACAGGTTTCTGCATGGCAGCCACTCAGAAGTCCATCCGCATAAGACTGCGAACTCATAAATAACAGACCTCATGAGGTCCGGCTGAAAAACCTGTCCAGCATGTAATGCACAGAAAAGCCAGGGCTGTTTAGAGTTTCACTATTGGATTTATCTGCAGGGCCAGAGCAAATAAAGAAGACAAAGAAAATCTAAAATAAAAGGCAGCATATGGTTAGTACCACAGTGATAGAATGGCTTAGAACACCGCTTACTATTTTCAGACAAACTGTGTGGGTTGAAACATGCTGTTATGCTCCAAAGGTGTGATATTTTCAAAGCAGGGAAAGATCTACATCTTACTCTCTCACTATAAATTCCTTTGAAACATCTTTCTACCTTCTGTCCAGCAGTTACCGAGGACTCATACCCCAGCGCCGTGAATGACTTAAAAGTGAGCAGAATATTCAAGGATGTTCCATGTTGTTACTGCTTCTCTCTCATTATCAATTCCTCTTTAATGAACACTTCCCTCAGCCGCTCCCCTTCTTGTTATTCCGTAGAAGATTTGCTTTGTTTAAACGTTGGTGGCATCCCGTGCGCTCGCAGGACGCCGCTGCATTTACTGAGATTGCTGTAGTCCCTTACATAAGCCCTGGCTCTTAGCACTCATCTCATGGGTGGTTTACTGTATCGATGTTTTTCTCCCATAGGTTGTGACCCTGGGGAAGAACAGCCGTGGTTACCACTACATTCTGGCCAATCTTGTGAGTAATAACTATGCTGTTCCCCTGAGGGGGTGGGGTGGGGGGTAAGTGGAACCTGCTTTTTTCTGCATGGAGCTAAATCTCAGCCTTGAGCGCAAATGTGCATGGACAATAAGTGGATTAAAGGCTTTTGTATAGGGCTGTATATAGTTTTTTTTTTCCTGTATATATACATATATATATGGCTTTTAATGTTTGTTGCTCATGCTTTATAAATCACAGTCCTACAGTCGTACTACATGGCAATTTTGCTTAAAAATACAGTCATATTTAAATATCAATGAGTATCCTTTGCAGTAAATAAACAAGATTTAACCTTTTTAACTATCCTTGGAGGGCAGCCATATTTTTCCCTTACTCTTGGGAATGTAATGTTCATTTAGCCTTGGTATTAGCATGAGCGTTTTTAAATGAAAGGCCGGCCCTGCTCTCACTTGCTGATCTCCTGCTGCCATTTCTCCGACTTTAGAAGATGTGATTATGCAGTAGTCAGACTCATGTCCTTGCACAACATGACACAATGCTGCACTTAAAAAACAGTGATTTGACCATAAAAAGAAATAACTGTCATAGCTCCAGGGTGAGGAAGGAAATTTAAAGGCAGCTGGAGCAGCATAAGTTTTTGAAATGCATTAAAAAGTGTTAGTTTTTTAACATGGCAAAGCTTTCTGAATGAAAGTAGGCCAGCTGGTTCAAGTAAAAAAATGTAGTCTTTACATGGTATGACACAAACTCTAAAGTATCTACTGGCTGCTTGTGCATGTGAAAATGAATTCAGGTTCTGCCACAAAGTGTGAAGAGAAACATTTGCTTCAGTGTAATTGCAAACACATGCTGCTCTCTCCGACAGCATAGGATCCTTAATAAAATGCACCTTGCACACTGCCAGAATAACTGCTAATATTTTGTGGAGCTTTGCCCCGGGTTATATTAAAAAACCTCAAAGAAAAACAAGTTACATGAGTCTCATCCTCCCCCATTTCTCTTTTGTCTCGTCTCAGGGATTTTCTAATGTGAGCCTGGACAAAGTCTTCGCCGGTGGAGCCAACATTTCAGGGTTTCAGATAGTCAACCCTGAGAACCCGATTGTGCAGCAGTTTATGCAGCGCTGGGAGCGGCTAGATGAAAGAGAATTCCCAGAAGCCCGAAACGCTCCTCTGAAGGTGCTATGCTTGCAAGGCCTTTCATTGTGCATGCAGAGTACAACGATCATCCCTCCTAAAGTGCTGTCTATTGGTTCTTCTCCTCTCATCCTCTGTTTGTCTTTGTCATTCTCTTGTCTTCCCACCCTTTGCTTCCTCTGTCTTAGCGTTGCATCCCTCAGAGCAATCGATATATTGATAGGCAGTGCAAGCCAAGGTTATATTGCTGCTTCAATTTACATCTAATTAAACAATGATCAAGAAAGAAATGGATTTTGAATGGCATTTAATTAGATTTCGTCACGGTGCAGTGGTCAACAAACAAGTGGCTCTACCCTCAGTGGTGAAAAGGTTAGGCGAAGTTGGAAGGGAAGTGCGTGGGAGATAAAATCATGCATTAATTCTCTATTTAATTCTCCCCGCTAAAAGTTTTCAAAGGGTCCTGACCCTTAGAGAAGTCCTGGCTTTTCTAATCTAATCTATCTAATCAAACTATTTTTAGCATGAGCGAGCTGTCAGAGGTTTCACCCGTGCCACCCACACTGACCCGCCCTGCAAGCACTTAAATGCAAGTCATAACATAGTCATAACATCAGCAACATATAGACTGCACCAATTTCACTGGGATTGTCTTATTTTAACAGCTTTACTACAAAAGCAGCAGTCTTATTTTTTTTTTATTTTTGCCTCTCACCAATTCAATGTGTCTTTTGCTTTTTTGTTGTTTGACTTGTGTGTGTGTGTGTGTGTGTGTGTGTGTGTGTATAGTACACTTCAGCTTTGACCCATGATGCAATCCTGGTGATAGCAGAGGCCTTTAGGTACCTGCGGCGCCAACGTGTGGACGTCTCTCGTCGAGGCAGCGCTGGAGACTGCCTGGCCAATCCCGCTGTACCTTGGAGCCAAGGCATAGACATCGAGAGAGCTCTCAAAACGGTAGGGTGGGGGTGGGTGGGGGAGTGAGAGGGGGAGCGAGTGGCAAGCTAAAAACTAAAGAAAAGGCTGGAGGATGTGAAGCACAAATAGCAAGTGAGAGAGTGATAAAGATGGAAAGTGACAGAGAGAAGGGAAGAGAGTGCAGAGCCATTCTCCTCCCTCTGCCTGCAGATATCTCTGCACAGAGCTCACTCAAATCCAGGCCCTCATTACCATAAAACTACATCTTTTATTAAAGCGTATCCAGTTCATCATTTGATTAACAGACAGCATGCACTTCAGTAGTTCCATGGATTCAAGTACCTTAATACCAGCTACAGTATGCAGCCTGGGTTATAACTGCTGCACATTCTACTGTGTCTTTCTGTCTGTCCATTAGGTCCAAGTGCAGGGGATGACTGGAAACATCCAGTTTGACAACTATGGCCGCAGGACCAATTACACTATTGACGTTTATGAAATGAAAACAGGTGGGCCGAGGAAGGTAAGAGAGACCAGTAGCTTCTATGAGTTGTCATCTGTCACGTACAGACCTGATCAAAAAAATCCTCATCTCTCTCAAAAACCTAACAGCTGGCACACATCAAAATCATGGAATTTGGCCAAAGTGTAATTTATAAATGATTTATTTCTCTGCTCTAAAGAACAGAACTCAGTGACTGTTGGTCACATGTTGCCTCGAGCCGTTTAGAGACTAATGCATGATTGTGCAAAAGTGGAAAACATTTTCAAGCAAGTCTCTACCTCTATTTATTAAAGTACTGAGGGCCAGGTGGGACCAGCAGGGCTGAGAGGACAGCAGAGAGTAATGCTGATTGCCTTTCTCTACCTCTGTTAGGTAGCAGCACTGATGAGCTATGCCAAGTATTACAAGCCCCACAAATCACACGTAGCCTGCAATCTGATAGCTAAAACTGTCCTATCAAAAGAATGATAGAAGACTATTTTGTTGCCGTAGGATAGCACAGATTTGATATTTGGTCCTCTTCTGACAGTAATTACCATTCAGATAACCAATTACTGTAAAGAGGATCCAAGAATTCCTCTGGCTCCTCTTCAAAATGCTAATTCCCAGCGGTACATTCACATTATAACCAGCACCATATGATGACCTCTGGTTTTATTTCATAACCTCTCTGAGTTCCAAGAGACAGCTGTGAATTTCTCGTTAGCTGGATAAGTGTGGGCTCAGTGCGATGTGATGTGTGATTATGCCGCCTGCCTCCCAGGCCTCTAAAGCCCACACTTCAATTAGCATTGCAAAGCCCTCACAGCTATCCCCACACTGTCAAACAGAGGAGGAGAGAGCAGGAAAAGGGACCAGGAGAAAGGAGGTCAGCGGGAGAGAGTGAGGGAGCGAGGGAAGATGAGACAAGTCGGGCAGGCTGGGCGGCACTTTGTCATGGACCTGGAGCCCCAGTCACCCCAGTGACAGTTAGAGGATGAAGATTCTTAGCTGTGACTGTCACGATTGATGCATGGGCTGATATCTGTCCCAGCTGCTGGGGGTGAGATCAGGACAGTGCCACCGGAGCAACACTCCATGACACAGGTCTCTGAAGCCATGTCCCCGCGAGCAAAGCGTCTCAAATATCACTCAAGGACTAGAGCACCCCACCCCCACCCCCCCCCCACCCCCCAATCTGCTAAGTGCACTTAATACAGCCACAACTGTAACAATCAGGAGCTCAAGTCTGAGGCGTCTGCTGCTTTCTAGCACCCCCACTTGGTGCTCAGTCTCTGTTGTACACCTGTTTGTCCCAAACATGAAAGATCTCAGGCAAAAAAAAAGAAAAAAGAAAAAATGCAGACCAGATGTGAAGAGAAGAAAAATCTAAGCCAGCAACAGTTAAGACTATTGGCAACAACATATGCAACACGTTTCATCATGAGCCAGAGCAGCCATTATTTCAGATGGGCAAACAAACACTTGACATTGGTTTGACTTAAGCATCTGTAGAGCAGAATGCAGAGTAACTGCAGCGGCAGGACTGCGCAGAGGAAACTGTGGAGCCACTGCAATATTATGCTAAATTATTAAATGTGTATGCAGTTCACAGGTCTGAATATCAATTATTTACCATAAAAAGGTGGAGGGGATTGAAGTTACCATATGCTCGTGTATTGCAAAGGGGCAATTTGGTTCCTGCACAGTTGGGTATCTGAATTTGGGTAGATCATAAAAGACACAAGTTCATTTGTAATCATGACAGTTATCGGCATGTTGAATGCAGAAATATGAACGCAGTGTTCTGTGCCTAGATTACTGTGAAACTTCTGTTTATCTGGTCTGTTTTAGTACTCTGCTCAGTCGCTGCTGTTGTGGTTGAACATCAGGGCAGAGGCAGCAGGCCTCAAGGGAATGCTCTGTTGTTTTAATGAGCTCTGCAGCACTGCATTTCCCTGTAATATTTGCTTATTTCCCTTCTATATGCTCATTTATATCTGGACCGTGGGCTGGGATGCATCACTAACCATTGTTTTCTCTTTGCAGATCGGGTACTGGAATGAGTACTCGCGATTTGTAAATATTATGGACCTGCAGGTCTCCAACGACTCCTCAGTGGAAAACCGAACGATTGTGGTCACTACTATTATGGTACACTTTCCACGCAATTTTAAATGTTTCACGTATTCTGCCACTCAAGGTCATGGTGTTGATTCCAATGAGTGACACATTCTGTCCTGGGCGGGTAGAACCACATCTTTCTTGTGTTGCTTTCCATCCACTCACTACATGTTGAAACAGTCGGTCCGACATGGAGGAGTGTTTCAACTGTATCCGTGTGGGTGTCAAAGCATTTTGATTTTCCATACTTCAGTGGCCTGTCGTAGCAGTGACATCACAATAATGGTATAAATGATTATGGTTGACTCCATCAGTTACAAAAAAAAAAGCATACAAACGCATACGTAAGTAGACCTGTCTGTCCTCATCAAGTAAATGTTCAATGACACTTGGGATAGACTGGCCGCAGAATGACTACAGAATGATTCTGCAATGGTTTCCCAAGTGGGGCAAAGCAAAATAAACAGTATTAGAGGGGGATGAGAAGGTGTTGTATTTTTTTTTCCCTTGTTATCACCTCTTCAATCTATTTTGTATTGCTCCTACATTTGTTCTGTGTTGAAGTATGCACAGCTTCCTGTTAGACTTTTAAAAGAGGATCATGTTCAAGCCATTTTCACAAAGCAACATATGATAACATATGATAATTTTCTTTTAACTGTATTTAGTAACTAAATGTTTCGGGCTTATTGGACAGCTTCAATTGCAAGCATATTTACTGACTGTTTAATGCCATTCTAATTACCTGATGCCGTATCTCATTCTCTGCAAACAAACGTTTCAAAATGTCGAAGAAAAATGTTTGGAAAAGTGATAAGTATGTGTGGGATTTATGCACAGTTAGATCTTCATCTGTATTCCGAGCCGTAAGCCAGCATCACTCAATAGCGAGAGGAAACATTTAACATCTCTAGGTGAAAAATACAGTCAGGAGGCAAACACGTGTTAACAAGAGGAAAATACTCAGTGGATCCAAGGTGAGGGGATACGTTCAGCACAGAACAAACAAACCATTGCTCTCCTACTTGCACTCTAATTGTGTGTGGCTGTAATGACAATGCCTGCTCTCCTGAGCAGTCCTATTGTTTGATAATGATGATGATGTGCTCAGTAAGAGAAAAGACGAGCTGCACCGGCATTTTGAAAAAGGAGAGGAACACTAGCACGCTCCTGCTCTCCTGATGTAGTTATTTTATTTTACAGAGTATTCGTTTGCTCTTTTTTTTCCCTAGATAGCAAACAACAGCTTTTTTTATTTTAATTTGTGTTTTGTTTTTTGTTTTTTTGGAATGAAATAGCCTTTAACTGCGCATTGATGCAATGTGCTTGAATATGTTGAGATACTATGGGCACTCTCTGATCCCTCTCCTGTCACTGGCATTTACTTATGAAACCCATCCCCATTCCCATCCCCACCCACCTCTGAGCTGACCCACACCTTGCCTACCAATGACTCCCAGCCCTATTAAAGAGCATTCCGGCTTACTGTGTCCTCCCTGAGAAGTGAAAAAACTTTTTTCTAAATTATCTCCTACTGAAATGAAAAACATTATCCTATTTTTACTCACCCTCTTTATTATGCCACAGAGTTGCACCCTTGGGCTCAAAATGGGTTGGGTACATTGGCCTTGGTGTCTGCTGGCTGCCACCGCTTGATGAAAGCAGTGTGACCACTCGATCACACTGCTGTTATCAGTGCATATTTGTGCATTCGCAGGGCATCATCTGTGTATGCACGACTGCATGGATGTTGTTATAGCAGCTTCTCATATTCTGTGTGTGTGTGTGTGTGTGTGCGCGCGTGTGTGTGCGTGCATGGACTTATGTGAGAGCATGTATGCATACATCTGTATAATGGAATCTGTGCAAGGGCATGGGAGTGAATAAACCAGTGTGTGTTTGAATCAACAGGAAGCTCCTTATGTGATGTACAAGAAAAATTATATGCATCTGGAGGGGAATGACAGATATGAAGGCTACTGCGTCGATTTAGCATCTGAGATTGCCAAACATGTTGGAATTAAGTACAAACTGTCTATAGTAATGGATGGAAAGTACGGAGCCCGAGACCCTGAGACCAAGACGTGGAACGGGATGGTGGGTGAACTGGTCTATGGGGTGAGTACTGGGAGTCTCACTGATTACATGACAGTTTGCAAGGAACTTCAACATGAGAGGAGATCTCATTTTTCTGTCTTAAGGTTATCACCAACCCATAGTGAACTCATCAGCTCTTGCCCAGTGCAAAAGCCTAATGCTGTCCCAGGAAGCTCAGCTGTGAGTGAATTTGTCAAATGCAGCCTCAAGCATTGGGGAGTTGGTGATCATCTTGAGACGGAGAAAATGAAATCATTTCTCAGTGCTGTTCATTGCAATTAATGCTCTTTGCTTTAGCCTGAAAATCCTAACTCTCTTACAGGCGATACCGAGGTAGGTAGAAGGAAAAACAAGGAGTCCATATGGCAAACACACTGTAATCACTTTGATGAATGAAAGAGTGTATGCCTTTGAAGTGATTGTGTAATTACGCTCAATGTTTCATGTGTATGATGAATACGCCGCATTGTAAATTCACAGCTGAGAAAATCTGCTTTAGAATCAACAGCTAAATTGTGGCTTGCGGTTTGGAACAACAAGATCCATATGTGGCGCGCTCCATAAACGTTGAACCTCTCACATTAGCAAAGGGTCACGCCGTGTTTTACATCTGACGCCGCTCGGGCCCGTGCAACACCTCAAGCGATCCAAAATTACCCCGCCCCATCCACCCCTGCCGACTCGCTCACCCCTCTCTGAGGCCACAACAGCTGAGCGGGGGCCAAATGCAAAATGCATGAGGGTTTGGCTTCCTCATCTGTTCAATTTCCTAACTATCAGCTTGAGAGATTGCCTGGTTTGATGTGCTATTGCCACCAAATTATCTTTCAAATGGGAAAAGTCCACTCCTTGCAGATGGAAGGGGGGAAAAAAAATCTCCCAATCACATCTCTGTCAAGTCTTTCCAGGCCTGTAATTTTACAGCAGGTGGGCCGGGACTAATAGTTTTGTACATTTTGACCTTTTGACCAGTAAATTAATTTGATTTTAGGTGTCTTTTAAAGGTTAGGCCCGAGGCTGCTCTTTATTGCTTTGTTTCCCTCACCATTGATTGAGTGCTGCTTACGCCCGCACCCGGATTAAATGGTTATAGCGCCTCACAATCTTGTGTTGACAGGGCAAAGAAAACAGTCGTGTTTATCGGCTCTATTTGTGTTGCTCCTCGGCTGACCTTGTAAGAAACATTTTCTGCCTCGTGCTGCTTCAGTCCGACGTTTTCTCGGTTTCGCCGCAAAAAAAGACAGCAGCCCGGGCCGATACAAAGAATCGTCTTCTACACATTGTCTCCTTTGAAGAGGAGCAGTTATTTAATTAATCACACACACACAAGCTGCAGTAACATTGTTGAACATGATTAATTATTTTCTCCTGCCTTTACAGAGAAACCCATTGTGATTTCTAAAAAGGCAGCACCACCTCCATGGATGTGTTTTGATAATATAATGTGATTGAAGCAGCAGAGCAAAGGAGGGAGATAAAGAGAAACAGCTTGGGGAAAAAAAAAAAAAGCTAATGCCAGAATAAACTGTTTGGGAAACCCGGCGTGCTGAATGCCATGTGATGAAGTGTACACAGGGAGGGCTTGCAGATTTCTCTATACAGCAACCTGTTTACATTTTGCAAATTAAAAGTTAACAGTTCTAATTAGCACGCGCACTTAACACTTAATTTTGCTTTGTGTTTGATTGCAAACAGTTTATTGTTATATACCGTTTATTTTGATTCATTTAGCGTTCCAAGTGTTGGCTAATATCCCAGGTCACGACAAAGCACACAGCGCAAATGTGACTGTGCTTTCTTTCTGTGCGTAATTGTGTGTGTCTGTTTTTCAGCATGTCTTCAAATGTGGTGGCTCATTTATGAAAATGATATGCATCAATGAGTGATAAAATTGTTGTTTTATATCCCCTCAGCTCCAGCCATTCAAACATTAAAAAAAAATAACCTCTTTCTTTATGCAGGTCTTAACTAACACTTGCTGTGCATGTCCCTGTTTCCAGAGAGCAGATATAGCCATTGCACCTCTCACCATTACTCTGGTGCGAGAAGAGGTGATAGACTTTTCCAAGCCCTTTATGAGCTTGGGCATCTCCATTATGATAAAGAAGCCGCAAAAGTCCAAGCCTGGTGTTTTTTCCTTCCTGGACCCTCTGGCCTATGAAATCTGGATGTGTATAGTGTTTGCCTATATCGGGGTGAGCGTGGTCCTGTTCCTGGTCAGTCGGTTTAGTCCTTATGAGTGGAACCTCGAGGAACAGGATGAGACCAAAGACCCTCAGACTCCCCCTGATCCTCCCAATGACTTTGGCATCTTCAATTCTCTCTGGTTCTCACTGGGCGCCTTCATGCAGCAGGGCTGTGACATCTCCCCCAGGTGGGTGAGCTCCAGTAGACACAAGGAGTGGACAGCAAAGGAAAATAGAAAACAAAATCTGACTACTACATGAAATCTTCATTTCCTGTCCTTCTCCTTTAGGTGTTCATTACTTGTACTAATTTTACATTTGTTGCAGCAATCATATGTGTAATTGACTTTGTCAGTGTGTACGATTCAATATTCATCACCATAACAGACGGATCGATGCGTTCCACAGGCTGACCTTTGAACCGTGATTGTTTCACAGTCAATTAAAGACTTGGATTAGAGTACATTTAAACAACTTGCACTATTTTTCCATGGAAATGTGCTGTTTTAGAGTGCTGATGCAGCACCAGGTTGTTGTTAATGATTTACATGGAAATTCTGATGACTGATTCAGTTAGGTACATTAAACACAACTGGTAGATCTTAGCAGGTTAATGTCCGCCACATGCCACCGTGTAATTACATTCCTTGTTTCCCTGTCATCAACTCCTCTCTTGCAGGTCTCTGTCTGGTCGTATCGTTGGTGGTGTGTGGTGGTTCTTCACCCTCATCATCATCTCCTCCTACACAGCCAACCTGGCTGCCTTCTTGACAGTGGAAAGAATGGTCTCTCCTATAGAAAGTGCTGAAGATCTGGCCAAGCAGACAGAGATAGCATATGGCACTCTGGACTCAGGCTCCACAAAAGAGTTCTTTAGGGTGAGTAGTGTCAGGAAACTGCTTCACGCACGCATACACATGCACACACACTAATCAGCCAGTGGCTCCTTTTTCTTTCAGCTCAAATAGCAAATAATGCATTTGGTTTAAATTTGTTGCACTCAGGCGTACTGAATCATGAAAACTACTCTGTGTAATGTCCTTGATCAACTCCTCCTTGCAACTTTTCCATTTTGTACCTTTAGCACAGCACTCTTGACCTGCACAAGATTGCTCCAAATGAGGCGTGTTGACACAGAAGCAGTTCTTGAACTCTTATGACACGAACGTGAAATTTATGCAGTACTACTGCAGTGTGCAACCTTGAGGCACAGGGCCTGTCAGCAGAAAGCGTGATAACAACATGGACGACTCAGAGGTGATAAAAACAGGAGGCTAATCAAAGCACCCACATCAGACTCAAACTCAGAAGGGTCAGTTCATGAAGTATAATTAGCTAGCTGGCCATGGCAGGCAAATTGGACCTGATGAAGAAGAGCCCTGTAGGTCAAACAGAGCAGTCTGAAAGACATTTTAGATGGAATAAGCAATATGTCCATCGGCGCGAGGGACTAAGCCGGCAATTAGGTCATAAATTAACTAAAATCTGAAGCAAAAGTGTATTAGTCTCTGAAAGGCAGCCACATGCTCGCTATGCAGCAGTTAGACAGTGCTCATATCTAAGGTGATCAGCCTTCTGATGTGAAATGCAGAGGTAGCTTAGCTCATGGCTGTGGCTACACTAGCAGTCCAATGTTGAAAAAGAATTAATGAAACAGCACTCTGCCTGTGATGACGAAAAGGCAATATGACAGTCTTTTATCTTACGCTCCCTCATTACTCATCAGCAGGAGAGAAACAATTCATATGTTTCACAGCTGCAGCCTGTTGGCAGAAAGAGCACTTCATTTGTATTACCCCTGGGTTGTGTTGCTCACAACAACAAAATGCGAAGTCAAATCTGTGTTTTTTTTTTTTTAAGACAAAGAGGGGAAAGATAGCGTCTGCACAGCTTAATGTTTGAAATCCTTTCGCTTTAAGTCTGCAAACTCTGGGGCTGTTTATAAAAAGGGTGTACTCGAAGGTAACGCCGCACATTCTAGGAAACGTGGCACATGACCGCATCTTTTTTTTATTCTCTATACAACACCTCATAAATCTGTCAACACTTTCCCTTTCACGAGAGATTCTACGCAGGTGTGCAAACAGTATACTGTACGCCTTTGTCTCACAGACATGATGGACGCCAATTACAAATTAGGTTTCCAGTTTGACAATGGAGCCACCAAAGGTCTGCTGGTAGGAACAGTCTGAGAAATGGTTGGGAAGTCGGGAGTTTTCCTGTATTCTGTATAATGAGCGTCCTAGATACATCCCGAGTCTTCAAATAGGAAATGACATGTGTGAGCTGCTATTCCAAGGGACTTTTAATTAAAGCTGTAGAAAGCTGACAAGGAAAAAAACACACTGATTAATAGGAGTTCAAGTTCTATTTCAGATCTGTTTTCAGGAAATACATTCAGGCTTAATTAGACCCATACGGTATCAACCAGCTGGAAATTTTAAATCAAGTCCAAAGTTTCAAACAAGACATATGTCATCATCTCTGACACTGCTGGCCTTGAATTTTTCATGATTTCACCTGGTTTATTTTCCAGAGCTCCCTGACAAGAAGAACGGTGCTGGAAAATACTATTTTCCTTTCTAACACAAAAAAAAAATGGTGCAGAGAAAAAAAACGAATATTGCTTGTTCTAATAAGCTACCAAGCTCTCTAACTCCTGTGTGATTTTAATGTATTAATATCAGTTGAATTATCCCATTATCTACTGTAGTTCAGACATCCCTCCAAGACTGTTTTTCCTTAGCACCTGATAAACTGACAGACCTGAGAGTGACAATATTGCCATCGCTGTGTGCATCTATGATGGAAATTTTTAGAAAAGCTGCAGAGGAATTTATCAGAGAGTGGTGTTAGAGTCCATCCCCCCAGAAAGAAAGCCCTGATTCTGCTGCTCACAACCAGCTAGGACAGCTGGCCTGGGAGCCTGTTGACGTGCCCAATGGAAGCCTGACTGGCTCTAGGCGTTTGGCACCGCCTCTGCCCGCTCTTGGCTCTTCTTCCGAAGACTATCCTGCTTGTTTGGGCACCCTCTCCCTTCTCCTCTGTCTCTATCTCTAGCCTTTCTGCTGCTTTACCTTGAGACAGTGTGGGGTAGCTTCAAGCTTTGTAATGCTTTTCCTCAACACAGCAGCTGTCATGCTCTGCTGCACCACTGTGGTTTGTTTCATCATTTGAATTCCTGTCATGGATCTTTTCATGCTGCCAGTTGAATATTTGGGTTTTGGATGATTAGAAAATGATGAGTTGTACCAGTGAGGCCATGTTTATCCTCTTGATGAGGTTTTATTCCATCAGAAAGGCTTGGCTCGGTTACATTGCGAAATGTACATGGAGGCAGAAGCTGGATCATAATAATGGCTGGGATGATAAAATGAGCTGATGTGGCTGTTTAATTATGTGTAAAGACTGGGGTGAGACCATCAAAGACAACCACACTGCTGTCCCTTCATGCACCTCATTTAACAGTGTAATAATGAAAGAATGATAATTGCACAGAGAAATGAGAGTGCAGCATTGTTTTCTATTGTCCTCATAAGACTGCACATTACCCGCAAGCCTCAAGACCAAACATCATGCATCTTACTGATCTGCAGGTGTGTTGGAGATGAGAGCAGCAGCTTGAGTGCAGTCACCAATGCATTTTACTAAGCATGAAAATCAATTTCACGTCTCAGCTATTGTGGCACAGACACACTAGCTTCGGCAAGGTCCAACGCAATGTTTAATAAGCAGCTTTTTTTATGCAGAGTAGACCTGCATTAGGGCAGGGTAGCATGAAGAAGAGTAGTCAAGGAGATTTATGCAAGAAATTCTTAGGTTGCCCTGCAATCATATGCAGCACATTGTAACACAACTCCCCGAGCTCTTGTCACTTTGTGTTTCAGTACACTGCTGGGTAAAGGGGTGGCTCCTATAAAGATTAGAGGCTGTTTGCATAAAAGAGAAAGCTGACAAAAGTGTCTAATGCAAGATAGGCATAACCTCTGAGGAAAAGCACCATCCTCAGAGGGCCCGGTCGAACTTTAGATCAGCAGCAACAGCGGGCGCGAGAGCGGTTATTGGAGTCCAGCAACAAGCATCAAAGACGAGCAATTGGTATTCAGGGTGTAGCATGTGGCACTTCAATGACAAAGTACACCCCCAGAGCCTCAACTTTCATCTCTGCATACTTGAGATACAGGTAGTCCTGGCATACAGGATATTGGAGGAAAGTGGTGATGTCTACAAACAAAATGGAAGTGAAGTAAAGTCGAATGAAATGTAGTGGTGGGTGTTTGGAGATGGCCTTTAAGATATACAAGCAGTGGAGCGTATGTAGGGGAGGATATAATGAAAGTAGCCGGCAATGCCAAAGGAAGAATAAAAAACAGGTTGTGGTTCGAAGGGCAGTGGACAGCATCCTGGAAACGCTGCGTAATTCCAAATCAATACAGATTAAGCGGTTATTTAGAACAGAGAGGTCAGTTTCTTTGACTTTGGACTTTAATCATTTGTTTCTCCTTGGACATTTTAATGACATTATTGGATATATTGGAATAATAACATCTTCAAATGATTTTACTTGAAATGAGCTTCAAAATACAGAAAAGCAAACCTTCATTTTTTTCTTTCATCTTCTGCATCACAGAAGACTTTAAATACTGTTTTCAGGCCAATACGCATTCTTCACTAGATTGCAAAGAGATATCTACAGGGTAACCTGATTAGTTTGAGAGGAATATCTTTTGGTGTCTTCTAAAGCAGTTTAAGGTGAATAGTGGCCAGTGGCAGATAAAAAAGAAAAACCCAAAAAACCAAAGGGCCTTCTTTTAAAGTTTTATCAGAACTTTTATGAGACTTTTATATCCAAATAAGAGCATGTTTCACTAGCTTCTGCAACTCAATGCAATCTTAGGGAAACATGTTTTTCCACCAGTCATTGTTAAATAAATAAATAACCATATTCCTGGGGATTTTGTATTCTAAGATCAATGACCACTTACTACAACTCTTCACTCACCTCACCAATTTTCACTCTCTATGTGTTTATTCACCACTTTGCATTTATTCATTAATTATTTTATATTCTCTGTCTCTCTTCCACGGTTTGTCTTTAGTCCTGTCACCCTCCCCTCCCCTCACCCCCAGCCAGTCGCAGCAGATGGCTGCCCTTCCTAGAGCCTGGTTCTGCCGGAGGTTTCTTCCTGTTAAAAGGGAGTTTTTTCTTCCCACTGTCGCCGAGCGCTTGCTCATTGGGGGTCTGATTGTTGGAGTTTTCTCAAATCTATTACTGTAGGTCCTTTTCCTTGTTGTTGTGATAAATAAAATTGACTTTATTTGAACACTTGCTCTAAGAAATTATTGCTATTTTACCAGAGTTGAACAGCTCTTGTAAAAAAAAAAAAAGATGTTCAAGTGAGGCTGGTATTTATTCAGTGTCACGTTCTTTCATTTATATTACAAAAAACCCTCAGCATTCAAACTTTAAACTATTTGAAATCTGGTTTTCTGATGTCAGTTTTCATTAAGGCAGCAACAACAATACTTCCATTCAAGCATTAATGATGCGGGCCAACATTTACTGGCTGGATACCTTTTTAATTAAATATCTTGTCTTATATTGCGACACAGAGAATATCTTAGCATATGAGTCATTTACTAGCAACTACAGTGTTTTAATGTTCAAGTCCTACTGGGAAAATGCAATCCATAAACTGTGAATCCACTGCAGTTAGTGGAGACTCACTAACAGAGCTAAAAGAACCACCATTTTTCCTCTAACTGTGTTTTACTCGAGGAAAGTCCTGCTCCTTATTCTCTTCTTAGGTCAGCAGGCTTAAATAACAGACCTGAGCTTGTCTTTATGCAGGAAACTCACAGCTTCAGACAGATTTGCAGGATAAACACCTACACAGATGATGTAACAATGTCGCCTAGGTAGGTAGATAGGTAGGTAGGAGGGTAGGCTGAGACTGACTATTTAGGTACTCCATTATAAAAAGAGCAACACTGTGACTGACATTAGTAATTTAAAAGACATCTAGGGAAGGAGGGTTATGAGATTTGCATGATACCCAACACAGAGTCATGTTTGCAACAGGGATCAAATGCAGCCATTCCCTGTCATTTGGCTGGAAACCCATTTACGACACAGCGGTATATTCGAACAGTTATATTACCATTATATAGTGTAAAAGAGTGGCACATGTATAAATCTGTATTTATGGTTGTATTTAATTGCTCAACAAATTGTCTGTTCATTGATTATGGACTTTTACAGTCATTATTCCCTAATTGAATTTTAAATGACCACCATAGATGGGAATGTGAATGATTACATTGTAAGGGAGACGAAAGTAGGCTCCTAGTGGTGTGTTCATGTGGGTGTACTGTACGTGCCATTGCGTTGCCAGTATGCACATTTGTGCACCAGCAGACAATAATCAAATGTCCCTCCTTCCCTGCTGGGTTTTCTCACTGTGTCTTTTTTTCCTTTATCTCTATCTGCTCTAACGTCTCACTGGTGACTTTAGCAAAGGCGGTGAAACCAGCCTATTTAGTTTTTGGTCGCACTTGGTCCCCACTCCCCGTCCTGCTATTGATGAATTGACTTCATAAAGCACTGAGGCAGCACACTCTGTCGTCAGTAATCAATGCCCAGATCCATTCTTTTCTCTTCATTCTAGGAGGCGTCTGGAGCTTTCCCACTGCTGAGCAGATGAGCCGCGTGTCTTTGGGGAAATGTCCTCCAAAACTAGCGTCCTTTTCATGCTGTCTGACACATGCAAACTGAAGACATTGAACATGGCTGTTGTCAAATATAGCACATCTAACTACTTAGCCTGAGCTGCTTGATTTGAATTAAAGTAGAGTGGCTGTTGTTACAGCTTGAATTCCTTTTTATCTGAGCTTTGAACATTCATCATGCAGGCTTTTTAATTTGTGTATGCTGCTGTCTCATTTCATCCTCACCCTTGGCCCAGTTGCACTGTGACAGATGCCAGCAAACAAATTGTATATGATTACATAAAGCAAGTAAAGCACTTTTGTTAGGTCAAGGTTAATGCTTTTGTTTATTAACAGAAATGCATCAGAGATGGATTTACTCTTGTTAAGGGGTGCTTTTTAATTCAAGGCACTCATGTGCCTGTGTACTGATCAGTATGTCAGGCCGCATAAAGCCACAGGGGTCAGTACATTTGATCTTTACTTTATGACCCTTTAGCAGGCTGTATAACTAACAATTATGTCCATTATTTTTTCAATTAAGCATGTTAAATCTATAAAATATAAAACATTATTTTTTTTGTGCAACAACCTGTCATGTTGCTGTGCGAATTGTTGATTTATTTTCGGACCCAAACACAGGACGCAGGCTTTGAACTCAAAGCAAGCTTTATTGGTAATAGTCCAGGGGAATAACAAAGTCCACAAACCAAGAAACAATTTGCAAAAACAAGGAATCCAAAGATCAGGAAACACTAGGAATATCTAACACAAGGAATATCTAGTACAGGGAAAGTCAGCGCAAAGATACACAGCTAGAGTGATAACTCGACAAAGGACAAGGGGAGACTGGGACAACATTGAGGAAAGTGGAAACAGGTGAAGAACATAGCTGAAGACAACTAGCCAAATTAGATGGGGAAGTAAAACCTAACACAAGACAGAGAACAACACTTACCAAAATAAAACAGGAAGAGAGACACAGCTGAACGGGCAAACAGGATTAACTTGACACAACTAAACAGTGGAACAAGAAAGACAAAAAGACCAACACAGAGACGAGATTGAAGGAACAGAGCAGGAACAGTAAAGGGAACTAATAAACCTATAGTCAACTATAACTAAACTAAGAACTAAAGGCACAAATAATAAAACACTAAGAACCAATGCAAATCATCTGAAGATATCAAAACTCATAACCACAAGGAAAAACAAAGTAATTGTATTAACAGAAAACTATGAATAATACACAACTTGAACATAAATCATTTCTCAAAAAAACCCCAAAACAAAAAATTCACGGAAAAATTCAAACCCGAGGGTCCAAGATCCAAGGACCATGATACAAACAGTCTAAAAAACACAAAAAGAGGAAATCATAGTTGCAAAGTAGTGCAACTGTGATTTAGTTTTGTGTTTTTATCCTGTCTAGCAAAAAAAAAAAAAATCATTAAGTGTGTTTTAGGATATTTTAAGAAAATGGCACATTATCCCTGCTACACCCCAACCTTTTCTCCCTTTATACCCAGACCCAGACTTGTTATCTTAACTGACTAACATTATGCATTATTCATTGTTGTTAAGCTAATGATTTGAGGTATGAGATAAAGAAAAGGCCACAGCTAAGTATCTCTGGCAGATGTTGGTGTATCAAGTGCTATGCCTATATTCTATATGCAAATTTATGATTTTTAATTTATGGTCTTTTTTTTTTCTTTTTTTGCCAGCCACTTGCCTTTTTCTGGCCTTTGCATAAAAGAAAGCGTTTTTGTTTGTTTGTTTGTTTGTTTTTTTAATGTGGGATCCAATCTTTAGCACACACAGCGGCACTTGGAAAGTATGGCTCATCACTGCTTGGACTAGGATCACACCAGGATGTGTGAAATGCCTATGCCAAAATAAATCCAGCGGCATTGAATAATTTAATTGATGCTTATTATAGATAGCGCCCAACTCCCCCGATTTTACAGGCTCACTAAGCCTGTCTGCGGGCGCCGGGAAAATGCTCATCTTTGTCACTTTGTGATGGGTCGCCTTGTTGTTCACTTCTCCTGCTTTGTCTACAGTGCAGAGTCACAGTTGAGATGTTTCATTAGCAGTGTTGTTGAAATAAATGAATGTAATAAGTTCTACAAGTTAAATTAGGGCTATAAACTCAGGCTCAGCCCACTGAGGCTGAACTTTCAGCAAACGGATCCAAGGCCTGTGCAAGTTTTTCAAATAGAATGATCATTACCTGCAATTCACACCATTTGAATTGTTAAAGATCGTTTTTGAATAAGTGGTCTTTACATTCAGTGAATTTCAAGTGACATACTTGAAGAGTACATTTACAGTATGCTGATAAAAAGAAATGGATTTTGTAAATTCTTGTACTTCATGATCTCATAAAGGTCTGCCAGCTCTATTCCCTGGAAGTATTTAAAGATATCACACAATTACTTTCCAAGATGTCTATAAATACTTCATGATGCCATTTCAAGTCGAACAATCACGAAGCACAAAAATCTGACGAAATCCATTGCGCACATGTGATTTTCAGATTTCTAAACTGCTTCTTCTCTCCCTCTCTTCTCTGCGCAGCGATCCAAAATAGCAGTTTATGAGAAGATGTGGTCGTACATGAAATCCGCTGAACCTTCAGTGTTTGTTAAGACTACACCCGATGGCGTAGCCCGGGTACGAAAGTCGAAGGGCAAGTTCGCCTTTCTCCTCGAGTCCACCATGAATGAGTACATCGAGCAGCGGAAGCCGTGCGACACCATGAAAGTCGGAGGGAACCTCGACTCGAAAGGCTACGGTGTGGCGACGCCCAAAGGCTCAGCATTAAGGTGGGTGGAATAATATAACAATATCCCCTATGTTGTTATAGTATTCCACCTACCCTGATGTCCCCCTGTTGTCATTCTCTTCTCTTCTTCTCCTTTTTTTTTTATTGTTTTTTTTAATGGAAACAGAGGTAACGGTTGTATGCCTTTCATTGCACTTGGATACAAAAGTTAATTAATGATATTTAACGTTGTATTTCTAAAGAGTTGCTATTTTATAGTAGAGCAATCAAATCCAGATAATGAGGCTAAAGCTAACAATAATTTCATATTTATGTCTCTCTTACTGCTTTTCTCTCTCCTTCGATCTCTCCTTCTGTCCCGTGTGCTGTCCTACCTGACTGTTGTGTTGTCACTTTTAATTTAACAGTTCAATGGTTTTTCAATTTAGCCTTTAAAAGCTGCGCTGTCACTTGTGACGAATGTTAATTGCATGATGTTTGTTGTTGTTACTTTTCTTCTCAATGACAAGTGTCCCCATCCCGCACACTTCAGTTCTAAACTACGTAACCCTTTATGCCACCTTTTCCAAGATTTAACACTGTCTCTACCTCATACGAGCCTTTCTTATCTCTCTATATTCCTGAAATTCTTAAACAATTTGTCCTTTCTTAGACCATTCTGATTTTAACAGATAGTTTTCTGTGCATAAGCCCCCTGCTTTGACAGTGGTAGCCTCTCTACCATTAACTATTCTTATGATGCTTACTACAATTATTACCTTGCATTAGATTTCTCACGGACCTGTGCATTTTCTTACAAGTTATGTTTTATCGTTTCAAGAAATGCTGTTAACCTGGCAGTTTTAAAACTGAATGAGCAAGGCCTCTTGGACAAATTGAAAAACAAATGGTGGTACGACAAGGGAGAGTGCGGCAGCGGGGGAGGTGACTCTAAGGTCAGCCTCAATGTCACCAAAGTCGGGTATCCTAGAACAGAGTAATCGGCAAGGCTGTCGTCACAGACTGTAGCGTTTGGGGCAAGTCACCTGTTAAGAAGTTACTCATGATTACTTATGGTTTTACTATTTTTATTATGCAACAGTGATCAACTGGGAACCCTTTGCTTGGCTAATGGAGGAGAAAAAAATCCCAATAATAATGTGAGATAAACCAAAGGTAAGGTAGGAAAGGCAGTGGGTAAAACTGTGCTTGTGACAGAGTAGTTTTTGGTCTGTGGTTATGAAAGACAGAAACCTTTATTTTCCTCTGTTTTTTTTATATCTACAGGCCAACATGAATGCTTTGTATCTTCAAGTGTTCCTTTAAAACTAATGCTAGAAGGAGTAAAGTGAATAAAATCTCATGTTTAACAAGGTACATGCACTCTCCAATCTGCCGCTTGAACGTTAGGGCAGGCACAGGAAACAGCGTTGTCTTGAGGGGACTAAGCATTGCAGGCAAACGTGAGAATTCTAATGACAGAGTGACAACTAACGATCCAAACTTTTTTTGTCCGACATCCTCTCACTGAAATCCAGAGTAAGACTGGATAGATACCTTTGGTTGGTCTTGATGAAAGGCCAGTCAAAAAACTTTCCCTGGCCATCCTGACCAACGGTAGAGTGTAAGATATGACCAGGGGCTCCATTTGTACAAGAGGATTTGATTTTACTTTCATCTTCTCACTAAGTTACTGTTCTGTAATGGCTAAAAGGTATAACTGTGATTTTGTGAAGATGCATTCAACCCTGAAAGTGAGACTATGCAACTTTTGCTAAATTGCCACTACTGCATCCATAAGAGTCAAGTACAGGACAATGATACACTGCAGGTTCTTTTCCTGTTTATCTGTCACATGATAAAACCCACACTAGCTATAATTCAAAGCTCATTATATTGTCTTTGAAAAGTTATGTAGTCTCACTTTACATGTTAAGTTAAAACGAAGAAGAGAAATTAAATTATAGATGACCATAACTAATTATTATTGTAAAGCATGTCTTGCTTTTTCATACTGTGTGCACATGCATACTAACTTACATCACTTCAAACCTCATCTTTGCAGAGGAGCTGCAACCTTTATTGCACATCAGTGTCTATAAAATATTCACACTGTTGAGATGATATCCCCCCCCCCAATCAAATCAAGTTGTACAAACTTTCCATAAATGAGGCCCCTGATCTTTTGTTTTAGACACCAGGATGTAGACTCTGGATCCATCTCTGCCTCTGCTCTTCAGCTTGCATCATGACCACAGTACACTTGGCATATTGTGAGAGAAGATACCAGGCGAACTTTCCTGTTATTGACTCTGGTCGTTCCATTCCTGAGTGAGCAGGATATGGATACTGCCAGAGGGATAACACAAAGACGCCGTCTCCTCTCACTGGCAACTGTCCTCTATTCCTTCACGTCCGGTTAGAAAGAGAGCAGATGATCAGTGCAACAGTATCACTCCGGACTGCCACATTTCTTTGTCCTTGTTTCACTTTCAGAAACACCTGTGTGGGCAGTTCAGCAATAATATGGAAGTATATTGTATGTAAAGACTGCTGACATTTTCAAAAACTGCTGTCATCATTGGGAATCCTCAAATTAAATTCACCACATACATGTATATATGTATAGACTACAAATCATGTATATTTATATTTATTTCTTTAATGTTTTTCTATTCAGACATACTCAACACAAAAAGACAAGATTTAAAATCTTATACATGCTTTTATTCAGTGAAGCAGCATTATTTTAAACCTTATGTTCTTGTGGGTTATTTTGGTATCAAGTGATTTTGCATGAGTTCTTTATGTTCTCCTGTGCAGTCTTGAATGTTTTTCCCTCTTTCCCATGTTCCTGTTTTGTAGACAGTCTGAAAGGTAAAGTTGTGAGGTCACTTAAATCACACAGTAAAAGAAACCCCTGTGCAATTTTGTATTGAATCGTATACAACAGTAAATACTTGATTTTTGAAGCTTTTAATTAAACATGTAGTACCGCAGGACTGAAAACTACAACACAACAACAGCAAAAGCCTCTATCAAAGAGGTGAATCCACACCTCTTTGATAGAGGCACACCGAAGCTGAAGATCATGAATTATTTAGCTTCACAAATGTAAGATGTTGTATTCCATTGCAACAGATTGTACAGGTGGCACTTCGTCATGGGGTTGGGATCAGACTTCTTTTAAGGTCTGATGCAATGAAAATCACATTTCTTAAGTCAGATACATATTTCATATGTGGCTCTTTAGACAGATTTTGGTTGTTTTCACATACATTTATCAGTTTCCTGGAGGAAATTATGTCTAATAATCACAGATGTCAGTGAAATCAAATTGACACTGGATGCATGATTAATTACCTTTTTTAATAATTAGGCATTAGATAAGACAGGCATCCGTGGATTATAATAATGAACCATATTGGGTTTTTTCAATATCTTAAAATGGCACTTTTGGGTATTTATAGTGTGAAACATGGAAAAGCCAGCTGTTGAGCAATTAAGACACGTACTGAGGAAGAAGAAGCAGGTATAAGTGGCCTTATACTGCACAGTAGTGTAGCATTTTTCAATATTTAGGCAAGTCAGAGAGTTGAAAGCTGTCAGTTATGTAGGTGGGCTGTGCAATTTTTAGTATTAAAAATTATAAATGTGAATAAAGTTAATAGCTGACAGAAATTTGTGAAATGGCATATAATGCACAGTTCTAATAGCTGTAAGCAGATCTCAGTGCATTCATCAATCTTCATTTTTCTGCGGGCTTCCATAACGGGAAGCTGGTCTATAAACAGATAATGATTAGCAATCTGTGACATAACGTATAAAAATTGCCATCATTATATGATTGAAATTGTTGAAAAATACGGTACATTAAAAGCCTGCAGAACTGCACACAACTGTATGGATACAGTGACTTATATGTTACATTTTCATACATTGCTTATGAATGTATAAATAAAAAAAATAAAAACCTATTTCTAGATACATCAGCACATTTATATATCATGGACTGACTTTTTCATTTCATATCAGGGGTATAACATGTAGAAACTTAATTCTGCAGTTTAGTTTCAGTGCTAAAACAGTTTGCTTCCAACATTTCGTGACACCTTATAACTTATTTGTAAACTGTTGCTGTATAAACCCAGTGGGCAGCACTGAAAGCAGTATATTTTTATTATTCTTGGTTTATGCTTTAATTTGAACCATTTATTGCAGAAATGATCTCAGTTTGCTTTAAATGTGAGTCAGCTCAGATCTGACAGATCACCCTTTTTAACTGTTTGGGTTCACTCTCAGTGGAGCTGTGAAATGCTATTACTTCAGAGGTTTGGGACAGCTCCCAGTGTTTGTCTCTTTGACAGTAAATGACAGGTTGAGTTATTTAGCAGTACACACCACAATGCAGCCAACTGTGTGTCTCTGGGGCAAACTATTTACAAAGCCAAGCCCAAAAAAGCCTGTCCCTCCAGCTGCTTCAATAATGTGTTTCTGTGCAGGGAATTAGAGTGTATATGGGTGCAGCTATTTTGTGTTTAGGTTTATTCAAATAGGAAAAGTTCAGAGAAATGTTTTTGTGTTTCTAAACTGTGAACCTGGACAGTGTCTGTTGTTTAAAAGCCCGTGGTCACCACCTGGTGGTGAGTTTAAAACTCTTTATTTGATGACCAGCAGATCGTTGAAGTTCACCTTGTGATGTTTTTTTTCCCCCTATTGGATGAAAAATGATATTCATAATTTATAACAAATAGAAACAAGCAGCTCAGGTGACTAGATCATTCTACTCAGATTGCCATGAGGCAGGGTAGATGTTAGCCAATTACAACCAGTCATTATCCTAACTGGCTCATCCTTATGTGACTTAAGGACAATGTTTATACTAATTACAGTTAGTAAACTGAAAGCTACTGTAATTTTTCCTGTGGCCTCTCTAAGTGTACCACAGAAGAGACAAAATACAGCTAGAAAATTAAGATGCGAGCCACTAGATGCTTCTTCATCAAAAGTGCACTTTTATTGTGAAGAATGAGGTGCTCTTAAAGCACAGTTATCAAAAGATTTTTTAACTGTTTTGTTTGGAGTTCATCCTCTTAGTGTCTGTGAATGCACCACAACATGCAGCCAAAATGTGTCATCTTCCAGATAATACAATTACAAATCAATATCAGTATCAGTATCAGTAAATCATGCATCTAGTGTCTGCTATTTTCTGCTATTTGTATCTGTGGTGTTCGACACTCAAACACACTAATCACAACTTTGCCTTTCAAAAAGCTCTGACTGGAGATCAGGACTACAGATCCCTCACCTTTCCCCCACCCCATTCTTCTTTTAATATTCATTTAATTTTGTATGTATTCCCACAAAACACGAGTTGTATTTGACAAAGAAGAAAAAACACATACAGTGGTGAGTACAATATATTGGATAATGACGGATTACATACACTGACATTTTTTTCTGAAAGGAAACAAGCCTGGAAATCTGGCGGTCAAGGAAATTGAGCAGAATGTCTTCCAAAACAAACCCCTGCAAATTATGACTCTGACCTCTGGAGAGTCTCAAAGCGAACTAATAAATCAAGATCACTTCATGGTCTCTTTATAATTTTCTCTCATTTGATTGGTTGCTCCGTGTTTACAGGGGTGACTTTGTGAGACATAAGCCTCTAATAGCTGTTTATAAAATTGGACTGCTGTTTGTCTGTTAGTCAGGAAAGGGTTCCTGTTAGATCCACCTTGCTGAACATCAAAAAGGCTGCCCATAGCAAAAAATGATAATAATGTGCCCTCAGCAACTACTGCCTCTGTTTTTTCTTTCATTCCTTGAAGGCTATGCAGCAGCTGCTTTATTCTGCAAGTTTAAATCTTTTTTCTCTTCTTGTGATCAGTGTGTGCCGATTACTCAAAGCGATATAGGTGGGGTCTGGCATGCTAGGTTAGCCATGGATCATGAAAGTCACATTTTTACCTATATACTGCAGTGTTGCTTGCTATCTGTGATATGTTGACCAGGACCCTACTCTATCGCTTTGTACAGTATAAAGTAGTTTAAAAAGTTGAATAACATAAAATAACATAATACAATGTTATTTATGTTATTTCCCACGTGAAGAACTCCTGTAAACCTTGCAGTATTGAAACTCAGTGAACAAGGCATCTTAGACAAGCTGAAAAACAAATGGTGGTACGATAAGGGTGAATGTGGAACCAAGGACTCTGGAAGTAAGGTCAGTCGCTGCAGGTCTTTTGTACTGATTCCAAATTGCATTTTGACGTACTGTTCATATGCAAGACAAGACTTCTCTAACATCTATAGTATGCATTCTGTTTATTTGCTACACATAATTTTTTTCTTTTCTTCGGTTTTTCTGCCACGAGCTGTAACGCAGCTTGTCAGTGGCTTTAATATAAGGCACTGCTCCCCCAGAGTCACCTTTTTTTCTTTTTATGCTGTAGAAATGAGACACTTTTTGACAACATAAACTCTCTTTTTTTTGTGAAAACTGTAATGATAATGCTGTGGGGACGTTTCTAAAGTGCCTTTCAGACACACTCTTTTGATTGAATCACAGCAGTTAATAGTTGTTGATAAATGCTGTTTTTGCTCATTTTCATTCTTGACATTCATGATACTTTGACCATTATGCTGCTGCTTCTATTTACCACACTGTTAATGAAAATTTGATTTATTTGTGTTGTTACTAGTTTGCATCGAGATGTGTCTATTAGATTCTTTGGCCTCCTGTGGTGTGATGAACAAGCAAAGCCTCTTATTGTGATGATTTACACAAATTCAACTTCTCGAAGCGGAGAGAGCGCCGTAGGGTGTCCTCTAAAACCGTGTGGCTGCTTTCAGATGAGGTTAGAGGTTTTGTTTGCACATTACAAGAAGTCGAGGAATGTAATACACCCACTATTTAACCCTCTGAGATACAGTCAAGGCCTCAGATTACAGGTTAGGGTTGCTAGATAGCTTCATGGTACCTCCATGCTCATAGGGTTAAACTGCAAATAGTAAAACTCCAATGAACAAATTTTATTGAATATGTTTGGTAGGTAAACAGCAGCAAAATGGTTTGATATATAGTGTTTTTTTAATTGAGCTATCATTCATCTACTATGAATTTGACTGTATTGTATGACAGTGTTGCCATTAGAGAATTGAAAGGACAGGGATTTTCACAGCTGTCGACCTATGCGATTCTGACCAGCTTCCTTATATGGTCAAGAGCAGAAGCCATTTTACATGTATGAAGCATAGGGCCAGAGTAGCTCTACATTCACCAGCAAAAAGACTGCTAAGAGTTGGCTTCTTTCTCCTTAGTGGAGAATGGTTTGACTGTAGCAATCTGAAGTTCCTTTTAAATTTGTAACATAGGAATATAATTTCAGTCAAAATTACAGCTTTAGCAGTTCATTACATGTTTAATTTTTGTTGCTTGTAGCTGTTGGTAAACTCCCTTTGGTAGCATCAGTAATCTAGAATATAATAATTTACCACTTAAGTCAATTTTACTGTTGAGTCAAGGCTCAGTTTGAAGGATGCAGGCTGCATTTTGTTCTGCTGCCCTCGCTCCACTGCAAAACTCTTAACGATGTTATTCACTTTCCCCCAGGACAAGACAAGTGCTCTCAGCCTAAGCAATGTGGCTGGTGTCTTCTATATTCTGGTCGGAGGGCTGGGGCTGGCCATGATGGTGGCTCTGATAGAGTTCTGTTATAAATCACGACAAGAAACCAAACGGCTGAAAATGGCCAAGAATGCCCAGAATTTTAAGCCGGCTCCCCCGACCAACACACAGAACTTTGCCACATACAGAGAAGGCTACAACGTATACGGAACCGAGAGCGTTAAGATCTAGAGGTACGTCGCCTCTCCTTACTGTCCGCATGGTCCCCTACGCACTGTGAGAGATGAATCATTGAGAGTTAATTATTCAGCTGTATGTTTGGTATGTAGCCGCTGCTTGTGAAACTGTTTGTGGTTGTCATGTTGGACGAAACAGAACACACATGCCCGCACAAATTTAAAATTCTGAGATGTTGTTTATACCGTGTAACATATAGCTCTGTGGATAGTGCCTCAGGCTACATGCATGATCGTATCAACTTACCAGTGTATGCTGTTCTTTGTTTTGTGCTGCAACACATACACTCACTGTAAAAAGAAAGTACATCCTCTTTCAATTCTAAGGTTTTACGTATCAGGACATAATAAAAATCATCTGGTCCTTAGCTGTGGTGGCCCTGAAAGGTCAAATGCGTTGCAACTTAAGAAAACACCAGTAAATAGAAAAATGCTGCAAAAGCCCACAAAACACAGCGGAAGTTTAACAAAACACAAAGAAAGTTGAATAGTAATAGTAGAAAAAGAAAAAAATCTCACAAAAACTCAATGACGGAACAGCTGCGGAAGTGACAGAAACCAAAACATGTGAAGGACTGCACTGAGACACGCTTAAAAGAGCGGAGGATTTATTGGTGTTGTGAGGGAGAAAAAGATGCAAGGGTAATGTGTGTTTTAATCACCTGATTCATATAATACTGTAGATGCATGTTTGCTATTAGCCATTTATTGTTAGCTTGTCACTTCTGCAGCTGTTCCATCACGTTACTGTTTCCCCAAAAACATTTTGACTTTTTTCTGTTTCTGTTGTGTTTTGTGTGCTTTTGCAGCGTTTTTCTATTTTCTGGTGTTTTCTTAAATTACAGTGCGTTTGACCTCTCAGGGCCACCGTACTTAGCAGGTCTCAAAATGTGGTAAATTCAATCATAGAACAAAAAAACACAGGTATTACACTGTGTCATTATTTATTTAACAAAAATTAAGCCAAAATGCAGAAGCAGTGTGTGAAAAACTAAGTATGCTCTTACTGCTTCCACTGGAATTAAGAGGGTAAGTAGCAGCCAAGTGCTGCTAATCAAATGTACTAGATTAATTGAGCAACAGCAAGTGTGAGCACCTCTACAAAGGCAGAGGTTTTGGCAGCATTCAGGTGTGTGTTAACACAATGCCAAATAGAAAAGACATCAGCAATAATCTTAGAGAAGCAATTGTTGCTCCCCATCAATCTGGGAAGTCTATTTCCAAACAATTTGAAGTCCATCATTCTACAATGAGAAAGATTATTCACAAGTGGAAATCATTCAAGACAGCTGCCAGCATTCCCACAAGTGGACCTCCCAGTAAATTCACCCCAAGGTCAGAGCGTGCAATGCTTAGACAAACTGCAAAAAATTCAAGGTTTTGTTTAGAGTTCCTTTGTGCTATGCTACAATACACTATATCACTTTTATATGTATGAATCTGATTGCAGTTTGAGATTTAAATAATTTGTTTCCCTAAATTAAAAAAAAATCTATATACTTTGCTTTTTCTCACTTACTTTTATGACTCAGTCACACTAGAGTAAAAATAGGACGGCAGTAAGATTGCACAGGTCGCCTGGTGGGGGGGCCAACTGTTCTCTGACTGCAGTCACCCTTAGACAGATTGGTGAAAGTTTGCAAATAATTGCCATTTAATTTATAAACGCAGACAGATTGGCAACACGTTGCAATCAATTGGAGTCACTCTGCACCGATGAGCGCAACTCGTTTGCGGCATGTCTCTTTGCAATAGGGGACTCAACTGAACTCATCTGACTGCCAATTTTATTCTGGTTATACTCCTATATAAAAGCAAGGTTGCCAAGGGCCTATGTTATTTGGCAATTAAATCGCCATCCTTCAGCAACTATGTCACTATTTGTGGAGGAATTTCTTAATTCCGCCTTTAAATCTATGAGGTTCTGGCTGGACTGTGATTGTAAGTAGTGAATTTCTGTGTATGTAGACGGCAACAGATTTGGCAACAAGATCACAAGTTCATTGCACATAGTCACAATAATTTTGGTTGTGTCATGCTCTCCTACCACTGGTTTCCCTAGTGTAACTATAGCATTTGTTTATTTTAACTTGTTGCTTAGTTCTTTAGTTTTGAGCTACATTTAAGTAATAAATTCTCCACTGTGCTCATTACATAGCTACTACTTTGTCCTATGTACAGGAAGGTAAGATACAATGGAAGCTTTTAAGGAAACTTTTTGTGCCAAAAATAGCTGCATACTTTGCCTGAAAAGTACACTGAATTTCCAAAACACATTGGATTTCATAAAACCCCTTGACTATATATAAAAAAAAACAGATGTAGCTTCAGGTTCTGGTAAGAGACTTAAACCTGCATTTTTTCTAATAATTAGCAGATTGCAAAAAGTCCAGCTATACAGAAGTCTACAGAGATAATACCTTACTTCTCTCTTGATTTATGGCCTCAATAAAAATTTCCCCAATTAGTTTAGGGTCATGCTAATTTCAGCTTATTTAATACAGTATTGTCTTCATTTATTACATGATGGTCCCATTTAGAGTGAAATAAAGCAGGATATGTTTGTATGTAGTAGCCTCAGCTTTTCAGTCCGACACCTCTTGCTTGTGATGTTTGGCTTCAAAAAACAAACCAACAGCAGTTGGTGGCCAAAATGTGCAAAAACAAGCATTCACAAACCAATGGTTGAAGCCACAGTAGGCTTCATCTTTTATAAGAAAAAAACAAGTGTAAGGTAATGTAAGGTAAAACCAAGTGAAATGAGCCAAAAGGTGCTAAACTATCTAGTGCTAAAGGAATAATTCTCTGACGGTTTATCACTACAAGCGACCTCCACCATATTGCACACAGTCATACATAGTGTTTCGCAGCTTTAAAAACATCTACCTTATCCTTATCAGAAATCTAGACCACATCATCCTGAATGATCCACAGAACACACTGACCTGTTTTCATGGGTTCTTTTCCTGCATACATTTCTACTGAAAAAAAAAATCAAATAAATACTTCCAGGAAAACTCCACAGAAAATCTCAGTAGAGGAGTTGCAGTGAGAAGTTGCAGAGTACCTCTCCAGCAGTTCTACAGAACTGCACTGAACAAAGTTAAGCATGCACTGATAAGGACACAATTAAATATTCATTTTGTATTTGATCAGATTGTTTGCATGTGTGCTTTCATTAGACACAAAGTGTGACTTGTCAACAGATTTTCATTGCCTCGAGAACACATTTTTTCAATCAGTTCCTTATTTTGAGTAAAGGAATCCGCCAACATACAGTTTTTTCTTTCATTTTGATTATTTACACAAGAGGCTTCTGTAGTGTTTCTCTGTGTTCTTCTGACTGGTTTGAAGTGGGCAGGACTTGGTTGGAAAGAGGTGATGTCATGTGCATCAAATAGTCAAAATCTGATCACAGTTGAGGGTGTTGTTTACCTTTGTTTCCCACAAACCATGTCAGCACAATTGTGATGAAGCAGATTAGGATGGAAGCAGAAAGATGCATTTTTCCCTCATGTAGTTAATTTAGTTAAAAATATTTGATGTTGCTGAGTGAATTGTTTCAAACCAAGCTTTATAAAAAATAAAGATATTTCAGACAGTAAGAAAATCCCCACATTTGCAGATTTCTTTTTTTTTTTTTTAAATAATAATCATGTTCAACATGAGTTGTGCAGAACCAACCTTAACTTTTCCAATGTTTGCTTCTGTTCCATATGCTGTCACAGGTTTAGGAAACATTTCCATTTTCCCTTACAACTGTGACTATATCTAAGAAAGGCACAGGATCACAAGGATTGAGCTTCAAGCCAGATCCTCCTGGGTGGACACGGCACGATAATCTGCAATGACGACACGACTGGACTGGTCATGGGACGAGCCAATGTGGCTCACTCCTATCAGTGCCTTATGGAACTCCAAGTCCAATCAATGCAACTCATTGATAATATTGCTTTTTGCTTGAAACTCATACAAAACAGAGGACTGGTGCAGTAAAAAAACAAAAAAAACAAAAAAAAAAATATATATATATATATATATATATCTATATAGATATATATATATATATATATATGACGTGAATGAGAGAACTAAAGCCATCATTTGCAACCCTAAGCACATTTTGAAGTGCCAGAAAGACGACGAATCTCACATGACAAGTGTATAATTGGTTTCTTGTATTTAATGCGATCAGATTACTCTTCATTCTTCTGCTGCCAGATTTTCACTGGCTATATGTGTTCAAATTATTTTATTAGATCTACACAGTGCACTATTACACACTGGTTACAATGACATAATAGCTTTTATACTGCTGTAAGTCACTTCTAGTGGCCATGTACTAGTTTTAAAAGATAGATTTATCTTATTAGAGTGAAATGCCATTCAGCCCAAAACAACGACATGTGTTGTTTGTACTCTTAACTCTGGTGCTGCTGCCACTGTCTTCTGAAAGTTTGACGGGACCCACGGAGATGAGAAGATGATCTGGTTCGGCTTTTACGCACTACAGGACCAGGTCATAATTCACACTTCCAATACTGCCAAGAGTGTGTTTTGTATGACGAGTGTGTAAAGCAAAGTATTCATGCCTGGGTAAAGAAAAATCTGTTTGTGATTTACAGTTTGTAAAATATCAAAGGAGCACTGACTCACTAAGGTTTGCCGCTCTGAACAGTGTTTTTCCTGAGTCATTCAAGTCTTCTGTACATCAAAGTAAAACCAAACAAAAAGGGTAATTCAATTGTAGATTAACTGCAGTCCAATTAAAGGATAACAGTAATGGCTTTTAAACTGTAGTATTTTGGATTACCTTACCATTTTCTTTAACAATTGCACATTTTACAATGAGCTGTGGTTCGCTTTTGATTTGATTTCCTTTAATGAGCATTACAGTGTTTAGTGACTTCACTTAGTAAATGAAAATTACAAAACAACAAAAAAATAATTATGAATAAAACGGAAAATAGATTTCTACAAGGTTATACCAGGGAGAGTCCTGAAGCTTAGCACATTTACATATTGCTGTAACAATTTTTTTCTTTCAAAAAGACTGTGATTCCATAGGATTTAGGGAGACACTTTATCAAATCACCTGAAACTATGGGCAGATAGTTTTATATATATATATATATATATACAAAAAAAACTGATAATGTGAAAAAAAGAAAGAGCAAACACAGAACGATGTGTACATTTAGATAAATGAGAATTATTTATATCACACAATGAAATATTGCTTTCCCCTTTTTCCTCTTTATTTGTTGTTTTTTTGTTTTTTTTTTTAATAAGAAATTGCATGTTGAATCAATTGATGCTTGACAAGCTCTGCTACTCATAAAGCCACCTTAGGTTAATGTTAGAAATCCAGCCCTGGTAATTCTTTTAGTAAAATCAGTTTTACCTTTTTGTTTGTTTGTTTGTTTGTTTGTTTGTTTTTTACTTTTTTGTACGTCTCACCTTCCGCAAAAGACATAATATCGCCAGGCATAGTAGTGGGTACAAAAGAGCAAAAGATGCATGCATAATTTGCTGAACCTCATTAGTGAGGCGCTGTATAGAGAATTTTAATACATTTTGTAAATAAAAATGTACAGAAAGGGTACTGTGTCCTTGTTCATGTGCTTTCACAACATTGTTTAAACCCGACTACACTGAACAAAACACTGTGTCTGATTCAGTGGCCTGAAGGGATTACAGGCCAACATCTCAGCTGAGCTAACTCAAGTATGATACCGGTGGAGTATGGAGTATTCTGGGCAGCCCCCCACCCCTGCAGACAACAGCACAGAGAGAGGAGTTTTTCCTATACTAGTTCAATATTGAGCTGTGGAAGTATGTGTGCATGTTTTGGATCAATAGTTAGCACCATCTGCTTCTCTCCTGCTTCTCTCTCTCTCTGCATTGCATCCACTGATTGAGGGCTCCATTGACAGCTTCATCTGGCATGTGATCTTTCCTTCCCTCTCTCTCTCTTCATAGGATGCTTTGCGACACAATCAATAATGTATTATTACGGCCACAAACTGCCTGCAAAGAATACTGTGCACACATGCTGTGTCAGTCATAATTCCATCACAAGTTTTTAAGTTTTTAAAACTATATTTCAAGCTTTCATGTGGATTTACTAAAACAAATCCAGCAAAGGGGCCGTTAATCACTTTAACTCTCAGCTGCTTATTCCCACAGTGTAAATTCTCACATACAGTATAGAGTTAACCAGCACAATGCGCAGTAGATTGCCCAGTCTGTGTCATTTTACTAGTCTCTGGGTCTGCATTGTGTGGTAAAAATGAATTCCTCCTTCCAGAGATGCAGCCTGCCACAGCTCAAATAGCAAATCCAACAAACATGGCAAAACACCAGCTCTTTTTTTTTTTTTTTTTATTTTTTTTTGTGTGGTTTTTGTTTTTTTTTTTTTTTTTTTTTTTTTTTTATTTTTTTTTTTTTGTTTTTTTTTTTTAATAAAATTAAC
>VUQS01010034.1:52254-69463 GCA_015108495.1 Heterochromis multidens
CTTCCAAATAGGAATAAGACAACGTGGGGGAGTGGTGTGCAAAGATGGCACTGCACTGCAGTAAACGATGCTCATGAGACTGTTCGCTGGAATTAGTTTACTCACCTATCAAAGGGGGGCGACACGGTGGCAGCGTTTGTGCTGCAAGAGTAGGAGAAAAACAAGGGGCAACAAGCAATTAGGATGAGTCCTTTCATTCAGAAAGTGACACTGGGAAAGGAAGTGTTAATCTAATCAAAGGAGCAGGAGAGCACATTTCCTCCCACCAGAGGACAACTAATCATCCCCCACTGTAGAGTAGCACACTTTCTCAAACGTGCCGAACTGTGTGACTAGAGGCTGACTTCTCGTGATCTCTGCCTCTTTGGGCCTGTGGCTGTGAGACTTAATCTGATCTAACATGGGCTCTGTCACTATATATATATATGTGTGTGTGTGTGTGTGTGTGTGCGTCAGAGACTAAGAGAAAGACAGAGGGAAAGCTGAAAAGGCAGAAGGAGGACGTGTCATGGGGAGGATACTTTGATTACTGTAGAATAAAAGAACTTTCTGGTTCAATAGCTCCCTCACTTTGCAGCTTACCGCAGTCTTTCGCCCTATCTCTCTTTCTTCAAGGACGCAATGAATAAATCAGATTCCAACTCAGTTGTTCTATTTCTCTCTTTCCTCCACTTTAGCTCTTCAGCTGTCTTCAATTGCACCTGAAGAGACCTGCACTTGAAGTTCAGTTGACATTGATCAGCTTCCGAAACATGTGCCCTGTTATTTAAAAAAAAACAAAAAAAACCCTCAAAGTCCTTGCTACACATAGAGCACTTTTATCCACTGACTTTTGGCATAAGCACTTTTATCCCAAGTGCAGCTACTTCTGTGCTATGTTCTTTGCTGTTTGCGATATTTTAGCATTACCAAATTCTCATTTGCTTTCATTAAGCTTTTTGAAGTGCATTTTAATGAATGCAACGACAATAAAGATGTAGAGAGGTAACGTGGAGATCATATATGGAGCCTTTGGGGCACCTTGGAAACGAGATATGAAATTAATATTTGCACAAAAACATCATTTGTATTCTGTGCTGAATAATTTACACCAACCATGGCTCACAAGTCGTTCTTTAACATTAACTGTTACATAAAGGATTTACATTCGCTTTGTTTCTGTAGGCGCGTCTCCCATTTATGCAAAACCTCCTTTCTCCAGACAGTGAATAATGCAGGTGTGACTCACAGAAACCATACAGACAGCAAGAAGAGATCCTGTTCCTGTTTGATCAAACCTGAATGGGCAAGACTCATGATACGACTTTGAACACAGTGTGATCGCTGGCGATAGATGTGCCAGTACATGGATGTGCAGAGACAGCTGTCCTCATGGGAGTGTTGTGCATCAGGGTCTACAGTTAATAGAGAATGAATGGTGCAATATACAAGACACATACAGTCGACTACCATCCTGACAGCAAAACACTTCAAAGTGAAAGGTCAGACGAGGATGGAAAAGAGCCGCTCAAGCCCTCAGGAAGAGGCTTCTAATATAAAAAGGCACCTTCTCCAACAAAAGCCTTCTCTCCGCTGCTGCTGCTGCTGCTGCTGCATGCAGGCAGCTAAAGAAAACATTTTAACTTATGTTGGCTGGATTCTTATGTGATCAGTGGCTTAAAAAAAAAATGGAGCACTTGCTCATGCCTCAATTTGTCAGACAGTTGCATATCACAGAACTCTCCAGGCTCAGTGGACTAAAGAAGGCCACATTTAAAAACCCTAGCCCCCTAACATAAGGTCTCAGATGCTTTTTCCTTTAACCGGATATCTCAGGTCATAATTTTCTAAATTGCTCTCATTTCCATCCAAAGATTTTAAAAAAGTACTTGGAGAAGCTTCAGATGATGTTGAACTCCTTGCTCAAAGCACAAAATATCTTGCGGTTGCATTACATTATTGATTCCTAAAGCTCCAAGGTGAACTTGGCAGCTCTTCTTCTACAACAAGGACTTCACCCCAATATTAGGACTTGCTGTGAGTCTAACAAAGTCTTTGCACTTTCATTCTGAGGGACATCTGTACTTCATATGTAGTCACATTTAATAACATATTTGTTATAGGTGGTTATAAGAAATATTGGCATATTATTCAATTACCAAGCAAACAAGTCATTTTTACATGGTGGTTTTTGTGTAACAAACAAGATAGAGCATGCTACTTAGTACATTTTTGAGGCGCTGCTATTATTATGATTTGTAACCATGGTGTAGATCTATAATAGCTGTTTCCTTATGTTGTCAGTCTGGATCCTGGCTGCAGCCATACAGCCTGTATAAGAAAGAGTTACAACATGCTGTATCCAAAGACGGATCCCTCTTTTAATTCACTCATATTTCTCTAAACAAATAATTTGAGATGAGATAGAACAGAATCTTCACAACACAGATGAAAACCTGCAGGTACTACAGGACAGCTGCAAGACAGCATGGGCCTATATCCCTGCAGAGTGCTTCTTAGCATCAAGCTGGAGCCATGCTTTGATGAACCGGAGGGAAAAGCAAGTCCGGTGCAATGTGCGTGAGCTATTGAGTGTGTTGAACTGATTTATGCCAGCTTTGATTGTTCATGTATGTAGGTTTGTACTTTCACTAAACATGTGGAGGACAGAGAAAAAGCACTGGAGGGATTTGCTGTGTTGTGATCACAAAGATCAGAATAAAGTAGGAGGGGCTGAGGGCCTTCAGAGCTTCATTTAAAGCTCCATTAGAACTGACAAGTAGCTCAGTGTGACATCACATCTGGACATTGCACTTGTTCATTATAGCTACAGGCTGCAGGCTTTTATACAGAAACTGATTTGGCATACAGCTGACTGCAAAATCATACCCTTTCAAATATGTTGGCCTAGATGTATTGCACACTTCGGTGTACATTTCTGAAATGAAATCATCATTATTCATCAGCTGCCACAAGCTGTTTTATTTCTCACAAGCAACATATTGCCTTTATGTCTAGTCTTTTGGGTTGTGCTGGTCACTGGTCTTTAGCACTGGCTTCTGCAGTCTAATGTCTAATCCAAACATCATAATAGCTTTTCTGTGATGCTATGATTACTTCCCACAATAACAAAAGAGAATATGAGTCAGCTGTGGTCCTGCCCCCTAGAAACCACTGAGTGGCTGATGCTGAAATTTCAGCTGTATGTTGTTGCTCAACTGCAGCATTTCCTAAATCACTACATGATGGATTTTTACTAAACTGTGAGGAATTATAACAGTCTCGTGTATTCATAAATAAACAGATGATCCCATTGAAAGGTCACCACAAGATTTCTTCACTCATATGTGAGTGATATGCAGAAATATCAGAGACTGATCTGGGCCATGCTTCCCAAAGGCTTCTTGAAGCTTAAATGATTGTAGCACATGGAATTACAATCACATTAAGATTATCTTAGCCTTGAAGGAATAGTTTGACATTTTGGCAGATTTTGCTTATTGGATTTTCTTGCTAAAAGTTAAAGCCTTTTACAGAGAGAGTATTTCACAATATTTAAACAGGCGGGTGACGAATTAAAGTTTTATGTGTGTGTGTGTGTTTGCAGTCTTATAAAACCTTTGCCAAATCAAACATGCAGATCATCAAAAAAGAGATTTCCATATGAGATCAGCAGAGGCCGAGGTTAATAACCACCACCGGTGCTGTTGACCAGCAGGGGGGTGGTGGAAATTATGCTACTGTTGGCCGAAGACAAAGGAGGAGGAGAGACGGAAAGTATATTTGGAGGCAGTGAGAGAGAAGGAAAGGCAGGATATGTGGGAAGAAGAATATGTGCATATATTAAAAAAATCTCCCTTTCACCCCTGAGGGGTGGTATGTGTGTATTCCTCAAGCTCAGGTCCTGTAAGGCCTGGGAGTTTTAGGGCTCTGTGCAGTATCTTAGCTGTTCCTAGGACTGCACTCTTCTGAACAGAGAATGCTCCTATTACCACTGGGACCACTTTGGACTTTACCTTCCACATCTGCTCCAGTTGTTTCTTTAGCTTGTGGTACTTTCCTATTTTCTTGTGTCCCTTCTTCCTGATGTTGCTGTGTAGCTGGGATTGCTACAGCTATCACATCTGCAGTCTTCTGCTACTGGTCAACCACCACTATGTCTGGTTGGTTGGCCAGCAGCTGCTTGTCTGTCTGGAACTCGAAGTCCCACAGGACCTTAGCCCTGTTGTTCTCAACCACCTTTGGTGGTGTCTCCCACTGGGACTTGGGGACTTCTAGTCCATATGGGGCACAGATGTTCCTGTACACTATCCAAGCCACTTGGCTGTGCCTCTCAGTGTACACTGTCCCAGCTTGCATCTTACATCCTGCTACTATGTGCTGAATAGTCTCTGGGGCACCTTTGCACAGTCCGCACACTGGTGCTTAGGGCCGGTTGTTGCTTAGGCCATGATCAGACCCTCTGTGCTGTCCTTTAAGCCGGCCTTTTCTAGCCACTGGTAGGATTTCTTGATTTCAGCCACTTCCTCTATCTGTTGATGGTACATCTCATGCAGGGGCTTGGTTGTCCATGATAGTTCCTATTTCTTATCACCATCTGTCTTCAGCTGCCTGAGGCATTCGTGGAGCAGCTCATCTCGGGGGGCCATCTTCCTTATGTATTCACAGATGCTCCATGTTTCATCCTGGATTGTGGCTCTGACACAAGTAATAATCTCCCTCCCTCTTTCCGTTGCTCATAGAACCTCAGGGAGCTGGACTTTGGGTGGGGGCCTCTGTGCATTGTGAGGAGTTTTTGTGTCTTGACATCAGTGGCATCTGTCTCCTCCTGTGGCCAGCTTATTATTCCAGCTGGGTATCTGATGACCAGTAGGCCATATGCATTAATGGCTTGGATCTTATTCCTACCATTCAGCTGGCTTCTCAGCACCTGTCTTACCTTCTGGAGGTACTTAGCTGTGGCTGACCTTCGTGCATCTTTATCATGGTTCCCGTTGGCCTGTGGGATACCCATGTACTTGTAGCTGTCCTGTATATCTGTTATTCTGCCTTCTGGCAATTCTACCTCTTCAGTCCGGACCACCTTCCCTCTCTTTGCAACCATTCGGCCACACTTATCCAGTCCAAATGACATCCTGATATCCTAGCTGTAGATCCTGGTGAGGTGGATCAGTGAGTTGATGTCTTGCTCACTCCTGGCATACAGCTTGATGTCATCCATGTACAGGAAATGGTTGATAGTCACTCCACTCCTGAATCTATATCCATATCCACTCTTAGTGATAAGTTGGCTCAGGGGGATGAGGCCTATGCAGAACAGCACTGATGCACTTGATGGTAACTTGTGTGATTGCCTTGGAGTAAGCCTCCAGGATTATCTTCCACAGTCCCACTGAGTTCCTGATAAATGTTATTAGCATACTATTAGCCTGTACAGTGCCAATGGCTTTCTGTCTTGACCTCTGTGAAGACTTTCCTGTTGAGTTCATGGGCTTAGATACTCATTTTAGGTGATACTGAATAAAAATTAAGTTTGTTTTCGAAATCTTGGTCATATCCATCCATCCATCCATTCATTCATCCATTTTCTTCTACTTATGCAATCATGCTTCAAAATGGAAACATATTCTTGTCAATCACATGTTGTTAGCCAATAAGCATGTAGACCTGTCCTTTTTAATCACATCTTTTTTTATTGCAACCAAGATGGCAACAGCAGAAATGCTCATCTCAAGGCTTCAAAACGGGACTTCAGAGACCAGCGGGTTACATTGGTACATCTATCTTTTATACTGTCTATGACTAAACTAGTTAGTGTCCAATCATGCCCTGTGAAACTGGGAGGTCACTTCCATCAGTACAGAAATGTTTAATCATCAGATAAATGTGATCACTGACAAGTGGATCCAAACATTACGGGAAATACCCCCCACATTATGGCAGATCCGTCACTTTAGAGGGTTTTTTTTTAATTTGTCATTCATCACACTGGTGAAGAATAAAGTGCTTGAGTTTGAATTGCCCTTAACATTTTCCTTAACATTATCTATAGATTGGAAGATTATTTGATGCTTATTGTTGGGGGCTGCCAAGGAGAATGGTCCTTTTTTCATCATCGAAATGCATGAACAGCCTGTCACTCATGGCCACTGAATCTGAACTGTCTGACAATTGAGCAATGACAAATAAAGTGTGTGTTTGACTCCTTATATTGTGGCATGTATAGAATGTAGCAGAATGGAAGCAACTTGTCACAATAATGACTATAGGTCATTATTAGGTCATGCTGTAGTTGTAAGTTCTCTGCTTTGGCTCTGCACATGCGTATTATGACCCTACTCATGAGTAAGTAGGGTCATGATAGCAACTCAGGGCATTCTTCTTTTAATTTTTCTTTTTTGTTTCTTTTAATTGTTTCATATTCGTTTAACTAGTTATTTAGAACTTCTACACACCTATTACACTCTTATAATCGTTTTACCTTATCAGGGCTGTGCCAGTCTCTTAGAACACCAGCAGGCCTATTTCCAAAGCAAAGGGCTCTGTCAGTGTGTGAAAGTGCGTGAAGTCCCATCAATGTTTTAAAATACCAGGCTTCAACTACTCCTGCAACAAAGTCAAATGAGGTGCAGGCCAAGATGTTACTTGAATAACAAGGATGAGCAGAGTCAGAGAAGTAATTTCCTTCTTTCAGCGAAGCATCAGAAGAGAAAAACAGTGTGTTTGTGTGTCTGAAAGCAAGTGTGAGAGGCAGAGAAAAAGACGTGGTAATACCCTAGTTGTTTGATGTTTCTATTCACAACTGACAGCAGTTACAAGATAATAGCACTGCTTTTTAAATTTGACAAGCCCTTGAGCAAATAAATAAAATGTAGCCTCTGAATAAGAGGATGTAAAAAAACATGAAACCTGCATGAGACGCACAGAGCGGATGTGCCCAGCTCATTACTGTTGGAAATAAAGCGTGTGTGTACAGTACAGATGAGCGACACAGTCCACATCTTTGAAAAGGAAGCGATGTTCCTGTCACAGTTGCTCCACTAAAACCTAATTAAAGCACAAAAGACAAAGCGGCTCTCACTTGTCGTCCAGGTAAGTAGTGAGGATGTACCTAAAAACAACTTTGAGTGATCATCAAAAGTTATATCAAAGCTCAACTGTAAATTGCTTTTCTACGCTCCCTTTTAATTATGCATGCTAAGTTTTAGTAGATGAGGTATAAAGTACAAATGTCATCAATGCTGCGTGTTTTGCATAGAAAAGTCTATGTACACAGGAGTCACTAATGATTTTCAATCTGATGCATCTGAAGAAAAAGGTCAATTTAAGAGAATTTCTACATATGCTGTTTTACTACACTGGCACTGCAGTCAAGGACGCCAGATATTTTAGCCTCTGCTGGTGTTGCTTAATGTTAAAAATGTCTTTGGTTTTCAATGGAGAATTAATGACGTGATGTTTTATTCTCCCCTAAGTTTTGCACTTTCATATTTCACAAAAAGCCATAAGGTCAGGGTAGCAGTGTTTGCCTGAATTCATCCATAACTCAATTATCTCGCAACCTTAGCATTGCTTCAGTCTGTACACTTCATGTCACTGACATGCGAACATTATGATGTTTTTCTGTAAAATATTTACATCCGTGTGTTTATGTATTCCCATTTGGCACTGAGGACAGACAATACAACAACAACAACAAAAAAAGGATGAAATCCACAATTGTTTGAAAAACGAATCTATAGCATTGGTTCAGTCACACATTGTATTCATTGCCCTGGACAGTATCATTTCCCATCATCTCCAAAGCGAAATCCCCACCAACATCATAGGAAACTTCTGAAGAGAGTGGAGGGGGCTGCGGTGGAAACACTGCCTCGTCTAAATTCAGCGCAACTGCTGTTTCAAGTGGAGTCATCAGCATATTTTTGAATTCACTGTCATTTTCTTCATTGACCATTACAGCAAATACACTTTATCTGCTCTGCCGCTTGACGGACGCTATACAACAGGGACCGGTTCAATAGAAGTGCCGAGCCTGCAGGAAAGCCACGTCCAATCACAAGGAGTGGACAGGCATACCAGTCTCAGAGAGAGAGAGAGAGAGAGAGAGCGAGAGGGAGACAGAGCAGTGGGAAAGATATTGTTGCCCACGAATTGCATTACAGGAATGCATGAACAAAAGAAATAGGTCTGATCAATACATCTGCTTGAAATGTCAGGGAGCCATTTGTGGTTACTTAATACAAAGTTAAGAGTGAAAGGAGACTTAGCTTGTACACTTGGTAAAATGTCTTTCATATTAAAAATGTATATACAACTACTGCTGCTAACCTTACACACTGTGGACTTTTCCTTAACACAGAGAATCTTTCACACTCAGAAGGTAATGAAGAGAGGAAAAACTTCAAAGAAAGGATCCTTTAGGAAAAATGCTTTACAGTGACAAATTTATGGGATTTTTCAATTGTCTGCACATAACACCCATGTCTTATGAGGATGGCTATTTTTGAGCCATCTCCCACAGCAATAGCTCAGTTTAATAGAACAGTAACAGGATACTAGCCTAGAACAGTGTTCAATTTGATTACGCAGTTCATGGGGACTGCGGACTTTGATAAAGGATTGATTTATTTTTCAGGGAGCTTGAAATAATAATCCTCTGCTAAACCTTCATGGCCTCCAGGCTCAAACTTTTAATAACGTTAAGCGAGAGATGAGAGTAGTGCATCACTTCGGGCCTGGTGCAGCTAGCTCTGCTCAGCCGCTCTCTACAATAGGCTCTTCCTGTAGTTGTTGGTGCCTCTGCGTGATGGGTTGTTTGTTTTTGATTCTTCTATAAGCCGTCAAGGAATGCGCCCTTGGGATTTATCTTCAAAGTCATTTGTGCTCTTAAATATCTTGATGAGTCATAATAGTGCTGAGTGTTTACAAAGACAGCAGCTCTTTTGTAAAGGCTACAGAATCTATATGATAGATATGGAGCTTGCTATTAAAAATCAGAAAAGAGGAGGTTGTAAGATTTGTGAGGCTGCAACCAAATGCAAAATTAAAAAAGGCTGAGATGAGGGCACAAGAGGGAGATTGTGATAGAAACAGGCTGAACTGTCTTGAACTGCCACTGGGGGCTCATAAAAACTGAACGGAGACTGCTTTATGTGAATTATTTAAATCTAGTGGACAAAAACCATACATATGCTGCATTCTTAAAGAGTATGGGTGGGAATGGGCATCACCTTCATTTAGACGAGTAATCTGTATTTAGAAAGGAGAAGTTTACATAAAACAGAGATGGACTTCATTTGTTTTTCTAAGCATACAACTAACCACACTTACGTATACACATGCAGTTATACTATACGCCACAATACAGCCATTTAAAACAACAGTAAATGTTTTCGACATATTTGCTTTCTTGCCAAGAAAGAAAATTAACTCCCACTCCCATATCTCTCTGGTAAATATGAACCAAATGCCAGAGGGTGGTTAACAAGATTACTGGAGTTCAGCATATAACTGCAACAGGGTTTGATATGGTTGGAAAAAAATATGTTTTAATTACTGATGTTTAGCTCGGTCTCGTGACTGCATCTTTGAGGGTTGCTTTTGTGTGGACGTAACAGACAGATATATAAACACCTACCTAAGTATCTCCAGGACTGCGATTTGACATGATGACAGATCAGCTACACACAAAAACACAGACAGTCTCACAGGATGAAAAGAATACCAGCGTTGTTATCACTGCTGGTAAAAATGCTCAACCTTAATGTATATGTAAAATGTTTGCTCAGTATTGGATTTTGTGGTATAACATCTGCAAACCTTAGTATGTAAATGCCAGTCTTTGGTGTAAAGACAAGTTTGCAAGCCCTGTAATCATGTTGAGTGCAAGCAGGTGGATTTTGATCTTGGAAGAGATTAATAGCGTTCTGAAGTCTGTAAAATTAATATGAAGCGAGCAAGCTTAGCAGAAACACTGGATACACAGGTTACAGCTGGCATGGCTCTGTCTGGCTTTTAAAACCTATTATGTACTGCAGATAGATTTTGCTAAAGCTAGTAGTTGCGCTAACCAACCTCCAGGGCTGAAAACTAGAAACTAAGGACATTCCATGAGTCACCAGCTTGTAGAACTACTTTTAGCTGCAATAACTTGACGTAATTGTTTTGACTTTATCAGTCTCTCACATCATTGTAGAGGAGTTTTAGTCCACTCTTCTTTATAACGTTGCTTCAGTTCATTGAGGTTTGCAGGCATTTGTTTATGCACAGCTCTTTTAAGGTCCTGCCACAGCATTTCAATCGGGTTGAGATCTGGACTTTCAGTCATTCTCTTGTAGTTTTGTTGCTGTGCTTGGGATCATTGTCCTGTTGCATGACCCAATTTCTGCCAAGCGTTAGCTGTCAGACAGATGGCCTCACATGTCACTATAGAATACTTTGGTATACAGAGGAGTTCATGGTCAACTCAATGACTGCAAGGTGCTCAGGTCCTGTGGCTGCAAAACAAGCCCAAATAATCACCCCTCCACCACCATGCTTGACAGTTGGTATGAGGTGTTTGTGCTGAAATGCTGTGTTTGGTTTTCTCCAAACATGGTGTTGTGGACTATGACCAAATATCTCCACTTTGGTCTTCTCTGTCTAGAGGACATTGTTCCATCATTCTGTTATGTTCAGATGCAACTTTGCAAACCTAAGTCATGCTGCCATGTTCGTTTTAGAGAGAAGAGGCTTTCTCCTACAACCCTTCCAAACAAGCTATACTTGTTAGGTCTTTTTCTAATTGTACCTTGGTAAACATTAAAGTCATTAACTTTACCACGCTAGCAGGCCTGTAGAGTCTGAGATCTAGCTCTTTTTTTTTTCTTTCTCACAGTTGAATGATGGACTTCAAACTGTTTGAAAAATGCCTTATAACCATTCCAAGAATGATAGGCAGCAACAGTTGCTTCTTTAAGATCATTGCTGATTTCTTCCCCCCTTGGTATTGTGTTAACACACACCTGAATGCTCCAGACCAGCAAACTGCCAAAACCTCTGCTTTTATAGAAGTGGTCACACTTTCTGATGATCAATTAACCCAGTGAATTTGATTATCAGCACGTGGCTGTCACTTACCCTCTTAATTCTTGTGGAAACAATAAGGCTGTACTTAGCGTACTTACACGTTGGTTCTGCATTTTGGCTTATTTTGTCTAATAAACAATGGTACTGTGCAATATGTCATGTGCTGTTGATTATCTGAGATTGTATTTACCTAATATTACCTAAGACCTGCTAAGGACCGGAATGGACAGAAGGTGTACTTTCTTTTTACCATGACTTTGGGTATACAGTCTGTGTGTGCAGCTTCACATCCACTGCACAAACACAACAGAGCAAGTAAGCATCTTTCCTAACAGTATATCTATTAAATTTCTGTTATGCTAGAAGTCTTTTGAGTCAAATTTTTATTTATTTGTGATTTATATCACACAAAATTGATCTGATGTAACTTGAACTGAAAAACATGAAATTGGTTCTTACTGGGAAGTTGCTCAGGAAAAACCGCATGAGCAGTAGCAGTTACAAAGCAACATCATTTATTTATAATCATGCTGGTACCTGGTAAATGTAAGCACAATATTAATTCTCTTCTAGCTTTCTTTTGGTCACCAACTCCAGAGGGAAATACCAAACCCTATAGGGAACAAATGCTCCACAGCTAGTGGTTTGTTGCTGAAAAGAGCTGCCTGCTGTGGCTAAAAACAAAACAAAACAATTAAAGTAGCAAGAGAAAGCAAAAACAGTATCATTTTAGAAAAGACAGCTACCAGTGGGCTAAAGCTCCATAAAAGCTCCATAAAGCCAAGGGAAGTGTTAGATTCAGTTAATAAATCTCTATGTGCTTGTCATTATGAGCCATGCCTTTCATGCAGCCACTGGATCCATTGTTCATAGCAAAAGCATTGATTATAGCTGCCTTAAGGAAATGAACTCACAGATGTTTTCAACAAGAAAGACTGTCACATGAAATCTTATCATCGCTATCTCAATAATGCATCAAAGTGCTAATGTTTCCATCTGACTCGTGCAAAGCTAAGAGATATACCAATCCCGCATACACGCCTCGATATCGTTAGGTTGGGATGATAGGTGTCTGGCCTTGCTTGCTATCATCAGAGCAAGATGTTATTATTTTACAAGCCAGCTCTCGTCTCCCACTGCTAAAAGAGCTCATTACGATTGATAACTGATAGCATCACTTAATCATGACTGGACAAAGGCCATGGCCATCCCAACAAGTCCCCTGATTGAATTAATGGTATTCATTAAGCCCCAACGAGAGCCTTTACAGATGGTGCGACCTTATCATGCCACTCCATCTTCTTGGGGATGACTGAGGTAGAATACATGCTCAGGATAGAGCAAGAGAGGGGGAGAAAGAATGAAAAAAGAAAGAAAAGGGAGAAGAGAAGAGAAAAGAAGAGAAGAGAAGAGAAGAGAAGAGAAGAGAAGAGAAGAGAAGAGAAGATGAGCCCCGAGAAAGGAGAAGGGAGAGAAATATAAAGTACGAGAGAGGTGTTCATTTTACTACTAGTAGACTGACACATTCCCACTGGGAGGAATGGTGCCAGTGCAGATTGTCCCAGAGCAGATTACCATCAGCTTTGCAGTGACTTGAGCATGCCTGGACTAATGGTCCTCCAATGCCACATTTCATCAAAAGACTCCTGAAACATATGTGAACAACATTGCAGGGAAAGGGGGAAATCACTTCTTCCTCATTAATAGGACTAACCTGAGGCATAATATCTGCTCAGGGACCCCAGACCTTGAGTTAGAGGACATCATTCAGCTGCTGCTTTAAAATCAGTACTAGCATGAACGTATCTGCCTGTACAATATGAATCATTTACAGCCGTGCTCTAACAGCTTGCTAACATGCTGCTGTGCTTTCTCACTCCCCCCAAGCAACCCTGAACCAGGAGCTCAGGAATACACAATGATTTTGACCCCAGATGTCCATGCAGGAAAGCAATGTTATGTAGTTAAGGCAGCGCTGCTGCTGAGGGGTCGTGGCTGACTTCACTCTTCCTATCCTGATGGTGCTTTGTACCTGGTTTAGGGTTGGCTAGTTAGGACTGATCTGTGCAGCAAGTTCTTTGGTGGTCTGCTTCTTTGTGATCCCAGGAAATGGGCTGAGACCTTCAAAGAGTTAGAGCTACAAAAGTCTGTTTGAAGATTTATTTTTGCTTTTAGACAGGAAATGGAATGTTAATACTACCTCAAATACATAGTCAAACTCTACATAAGGTAAGCTATCCTTTATGGATCCTTGAAAGATGTAAGCCTGTGCCTTGGTCAAGGGTGGGAGAAACCCACACATGCAAACAGAAGTGCCCTGCTGAGATTTAAACCAAGGACTCTCTTGCTCTCAGGCTACTTCTACCAACTGTAACATTTCTTACATAGAAAAGCTGCGAGTGAAAATTATTCCAATTTTCGTGGAGAATTTATACAGTTATATAACAGAGTTTCTTATGTGTTTGGCCCTTACAGTTGTGAACTATATTTATATGTTTACTTGCATTAGAGTAGGCAGGCTCTAGAGATTGAATTGCAAAATAATTTCCCTACAGGTGAAGTGACTAAAACTTTAACTTAATCATCAGCTCTCTTTAAGATATTGAATATGAAACAACATTTGCATCATTTAAAGTGATTGAGATAAGATACCTATGCCCTTCAGATATGGGTATCTTGTACATAGATGTTCTGCACAACCTTATTGAGACACAACAAGACATCTGTAGAAAGAGTTAAAATATGGTGTGATATTTGGCATCTGGCATGCAAGACTAGACAAGATATTGTACATTACACGTTCACAACTATTTTCCTTTTTTTTTTTCAGTGCAGCTGAAAGGAAATGACCTGTTGCTATTGCTGCAGTTATTTCAGGTATGTCCTTTGAGGTTATAGCAAGGTGGTCAGAGTGGTTGTAGAGCTTACAAACGTGTCTTTTACAAAAGGCATTTTCTTAGTGAGTTTTGTGCATGCATGAGCAGATATTGCATTACAAAATCAGATAATAAATAATTTACTGATACATTCAGAATCAGCACTTTTACTAGCTGCGATAATGAAACTGGGATAATTTTAACCGTGTCTGTCTCTCAGTTTTATCCATATGAAATCACCCCTTTCACTTTCACATAAAAAGTGAGTTAAAGTTAAACTGATCATATGTATGTGGCATATAAGTAAGCATAGTCTCCTTGTCCTTTATGTAATTCATATTAGATTTTGGAACTAATAAAAAAATCTAATGATAATCTTAAAAAAAAAGAAGGAAAAATTTCACTAGATCAAGTAGATTTACATTTATGGAAGCTGTGAACATGAAAAAGGTTGCTGGACATGACAGAATGAAGAAGATTGCATTTAAAACATTGATGGCTTTCTGTAATACAGATAGCCTGGCAGTAAAACATGAAAATGAGGCAGCAGGGTCAGTAATGATTTATGCAATCGGCTTCATTAATAGTCTAGCAGCTCTGGAGATATGGGCCGAGGTGTCCTTAAATTAGTGCAATATGTCAGGTAATCACAGCCCTATGTTAAAAAAACAAAAAACATCCAAAACATCCACACCAATGTTCTTATATCACCAGGAGCTACACATGTATGCAAGTGTCTCACAAGCAAAGTTAAACTGAATACATCTGTACTTGCATTGTTGCACATTGCTCCCATGCTGTGCCTTTACACTGGATAAACTGGGTTAATCAGATGAGTATGAAGCACTCTGCAGCAAACATTTGAGGGTCTCTCGTTGCAGTATGGCGCCCCCTGTTAAAACAACATCACCCTCATGCTGCTTTGTTTGAATAACTGTTCTTTGAAGTGCATATATTGAGGTACAGAGCTTCACATACTGCACATGACAGTTGACATGACAAATAAGTTCACATCTTATTAGTTTGTAAAATGTTGCAAAATGTACAGTTTAGGCTGGCGCTGAAATTCTGGACTGCATAGGTAAGGTTTGGGAACAAATTGCCCAGTTGTTCTACCCTATAGCCATACATCAATGTCAGGAGTGTGCACACACATTGCACTCCCCCATTGTGAAACATATAGCTGACTAATGAGTGCGTGGTAAACATACCATTTCTTTCACTTAGTCACAATTCAGTCAGCAATTACACAGAGGGATAGCTATCAGGCTAACACTTAATGTACAGTATAATGCTTTAGTAGGTTGTCTGCAGTTAGACAGAGAGAGAAGGGAGGGATAAAGTCCCCAGTGAACCTTTCAGGGTATCAGATTTGAAAGGAACAGCCACAAATGTACAGTGAAAATAAGTGTGTGAGCCCAGTGAAAGTCCTTGCAAATGTGTTTATAATTATTAGCAGTGTTGTCATGAATTTAAAAAAAAGAAAACATGCTCTGTTATCTGTGAGTGACATTTTCTGGTATTGTGTATCCTATAGCTTCTTTAGCACACATGGAAATGAACGAGTGAGGTGACACTTTTTAAAGGCGCTTCACAGGTCAAGATACTTTTCCAGTCTCCTTCTCTTTCTCTCTCTCTCTTCTCACCTTCCTCCACTGTGACTGGTTAAGACGGTCACGGATCATCTGTGAGCCTGTTAATTAGTCCAATCACTGGCAAACAGGCCTGCATTATCACTGCAGCACGACAGTCTTTCAAAGCTGAAATTAAACCATGCACACTACTGCTTGGGTGCCAAGGGGAGTAGAGCTTTAGCTCCACTGGCACTGTGCATGGATAAATCACCACCACTAAGCAGCCTGTAGCACTGCCATGGCAAAAAAAAAAAAAAAAAAAAGCAAGAGGGCAAATTAAATGTGCTGCTGTTTATGACAAAAAAGACCATTATATATGATGACAAACTAGTGATGAGCACTTTGGTTCAAAGAGAAATCGCTCTACAGCTTCAAAGGGAGGGAATGTCTGTCAGAATAAGAGTGGAAAGACAAAAGAAAAAAGGAAAGACTGAAGAACGTGCAGAATTGAGAAGAAGACGAGAGATGCCCACAAGAGCCAATGTCTGCTTTTATTGAAGGGAAAGATGAATGGCAGAAGATGTGAGAATTAAGTGAAGGATAGAATGAAATAGAGTGGACGGGAAAAGGCAGTGAGTTGAAGTATGTGCATGAGCCAGGGTGTGTAACAGGCATGTTAATGTCTGAGTGTCTATGTGCACAACTGTGTGCGTACTTTTTCTGGCACAGACTTTGGGTTGAAGGAGTATCATGAAACTGTTTCCCAGCTTAGGGCCTGTTTACTCCCCTTAAAATGCAGATGTTGGTAATAAATCCTGCGTTTGCTCATTTATTTGGGGAGACTGCACCTTGCTTTATTAAACCCATCTATCACTCAGGGCTCCTGAATCAATGGGATGCAGAGGAAAGCAGTGTCAGCACAGCAGCACGCAGGGAGAATACTTGGAGCTTGGACAAGTTAGAGTAGGGAATAAACAGATATAGATCAAAGCATCTGTCACACATTGTGAATGCGTGGTGGCAGAGGTCAGTTTCTTTGTGTGCTTGAATATGAAAAAAATACTTAATGGGATGTGTGTGCCAACCAGTTACATGTGGATAAAATTAGCCTTATTATTGCATATTCTAAAGTGAAAATTCTGTCAATGCACTGTGTAAATACAGACTAAAATACAGTCAAGTAATTAATTACACTCAATCTGCTAGTATTCAAATATGCAGCGTTATCCCGTACGGCATTAATTTAGACAGAACCAGGGTGAACTGCTTCAAACTGAGCCCATCTGGAGACTCCCTCCCTGGGATTCACTCTCCTGTGGTACAAAGGGCCACATCAACCTCTATTCCACAGCTGCCACATCCACCACCCAGCCTGCCAGGCGCTTGTTAAATAAGTCTGTCTCAGCCTGCGGACCTGAGCAAAAGGAATATGGAAGAGATCTGGCTCAGCAGAGGGAGATGAGAGAGCAGGGAGAGAAGAAAGTTGGAGAGGAAAGTGAGAGTGGGAGGGGATAAATGGGTGGAAGGGAAATTTGGAGTCTGTGGTGAGAGGTGAGAAAGTTTCTATGAAAACAGACATCATAGGCTCAAGACTGGTTTGTACTTTTTGGTGTTGCTGTTAATAATGTAACTGACACATGCAGCCTACTCTTCAGATGAAGGAAATACTATCTGAGAGACAGTTTCTTTTTTTTTTTTTTTTTAATTTTA
>VUQS01010055.1:12788-24908 GCA_015108495.1 Heterochromis multidens
GGAAAAAAAAAAATGGAAAAAAAAAAAAAAAAAAAAAAAAACATAATCAAAAAAAAAAAAAAAAAAAAAATTAAAAATTTATAAAAAAAAAAAAAAAAAAAAAAAAAAAAAAAAAAAAACTTGTGAGGAAAAAAAAAAAAAAAAAAAAAAAAACAGAATTGATGGAAATTAAACAGGTAAAACAAATGTTTCGGATTCCAACAAAGAAGACGAGGTAGCAGAAGCTTGTTTTTATTATGCATCCTCCAGCTGTTACCATGACCGAGCCAAGGAGATGGGACATGGCATGTAAATCTGGCAAACCTGATGTCCTAACCAAGTTTATTAGATCCATGCTGCATACAGTGGTTTCAATAAACTCACAAGATTGTTGAAATCACACATTTTGAGGCATGCAGACATGGAATGCCAGAGGCAAGACCTCAACACAGAGCAGGCATCAGTGACAGCAGTATTAGAAGTGGAGGTAGGGTTGAGGTGGGTTGCAAAGCGGAGTGCATATGGTACTCCTTATGACATTTGATGATTGGGTGTGTAAGGGTATCACGTGACATTGAGCTCAGATGTTATCAGCTGATTTGCTGGGATTCTGGCTCTGCTTGGCTTTGTGGCCTGCCTGAAATAACACTATGCTTGATTAATTAATGGAATAAAGGGGCCGAGTTCAGTTAAAACTTTTCCATGACAACTCAGAAGAAATCTTCTAGATCAAGATAAAAAAAATCTGTCTCTTTAGCTGCTAAATGCCTCCCTTTTTTCTCCAGCTACAGTAGTTACTAACTTTGTGTGGGCAGGCAGCGTGCAGTGGGTTTTTAGAGCGTTTTAACTAAATACAGCTGCCTGCTGCTGCTGCACGAAATGAAAACTAAACCAGTGATCCAAAAAGTTTTAAAGGCTGTCTAGAGCTGAGGGGAATTACTGTCGGGTGATAATTCTCTGCAAGTTTATCATTTACAAGTGACACCTTTTAAATTACTCTTAGTCTTTCAATCAGTTGTTAATATAAAAATAATGGCTCCAACTACAAATTACCTTCACTTTGTCACTGCTGGTCATTTCAGGTACTAATAACATCCATCAGCATTCACTCACATTGAGTTTTGGGTTTGAAAATGATGCCATGAATTAAAATTTTAATTTTTAGATTATACATGTGCATAAAATAATTGCATTCTTGATATTGGAAACCCCTTACAGTATAATGCAATCCAAAAGAACAGATGTTAATGCACAACTACTTTATTCTTTAGAGAATATTCTGTGTGTGTGATACTGCTGACAGTAGTGTATCTGTACCCAGGATTCACACACTCTCTGAAAATGTCAGTTTAACCCTGAAATGCATGCACACACAGAATACACACTGCACACACTTATATACTGTAAAGACATGAACACACACACACAATCTCGACAACTCTACTATTAACCATATATTTTATTTACCTCTTTTTATATACCCACTCGTCTGTACACTCATCTCTTCTTTATAGCCAATCTTCTTTGCTCTGTGTTCCCTTTCCTTACTTCATCCTTCCATCTCTCTCGTCACTCGTCACTTCCTTCTTTTTTTTATGTCAGTCGGTGAATCACGTACACTCGCTTCCGTCTCCCTGACTTTTTATTCATCTTCCTGTTTGATCTTCTGCTTTGTATTCTGGCTGTATCTCCTCTTCAATCTCTCTGTCTCTCTTTCACTATGTTCTCTCCATCCCCCACCCTCTCATGCTCTTCTCACTTTTTCTCCTTTTTTCCACTGTTATTTTATTCCTCATCTTCATCGTCTTGTCCTCTCTGCCTCTCCCTTCCTCTCATCAGCGAGCAGACGGCTGGGTTTGATGAGGGAAATGTAAATGTCAGGTCATGTTTCTGCCGGGGAAAATGGGCTTCAGAGCGAACATGACAATACTGGCTTTAATAAAGCCTCAGGTCGGAATCAAAGGGGTTTCCCTTGGCTCCTCTCAGGGCCTCCTCAGAAGGAGAAGAGTCGCTCTGCTCGCATCGTTTCAACACATGAACTTTTTTTTTTCCTGTTACACCACATCTTTAGAACAGTGAGAGGATATGATTGAGGAGCCTATACTTCAATAGAAATTCAAAAGTGATACATTTTTAATGTGACAATCTACCTTACAAAAAGCAGTCATCACATACAGTGTGTCTTTGTAATTTACTGTTGTTCCGCTGTGATATATAAGTACATAAATAATAGCAGGCATTTATGTTTCCTTCACCATACACAAGACTTGGGCTTTCACACACAGCAGTCATATAGTATTGAGCATAAGATAAAGCCACCATCAAACAACAATGGGATTATCTGACAGCCTCCGATTGATCCCAGACTAATTCTTTAGTTTGAAAAGTATCCCAAGCAGACAGAGTCACAAAAAATTGACTTCTTTATAGACAGACTTCTTCAGGATTTTTTGTTCTTTTAAGAAGAACAAAAAATCCTGAAGAAGTCTGACTGTACAGCTGTCACAGAGCTCAGATCTCAGCATTATGGAGACCATGAAGAGGCAGAGAAGACTGAGACAGCCTGAATCCACAAAACATCTGCAGCAAGTCAAGTTCTCCGATGTCTGGAACAACATTCATCTCCAAAACGATGCTTAGACCGTCTTATTTTACAGAGATAAGCTGGATGAGCTGGATGAGTGTTATTACTTTTCCCAAAGAGGTGAGTGTTGGTGACTTGCTTGGTATGTTTGTTGATTTGTTTGTCTGTTTCTTAGCAGGATTAAAGTTATGAACAAATGTCAATCCAGATCTGGCCCCAGGAATTTTTGGAAGGATTCTTTACAATTGTGAGATATCTTCACAAACTCACATCAGAATGAAACAAAACAAAAAGCTTTGACATCAGTATTTAGTCTCAGAGTCTTGTTGTTTAGTTTCAAATTTCTCATAATTCTTCCTATAAAGTTTTTAAAAGGTCAAAATAGCTCTCAAATTATCCTCTGGTGTATTTAAAACATTTTTAAAAAAAATCAAAAAATTATTTCCATGCAATGTTTAATTTCTTTTTATCCTCTATCAGGAGTGATTTCAAATTTCATTGGGCTTTCGTAAATCTGCCACAAAGAATGGAAGGTGACTTTCCATAAAAGCCATCATATAAAAGTGATCTGATTTACAGCTTCACACTGATTCACCACCATGCGGTGGACTGAATAGCTGTAGACCAAACTGTGTAAACCATTCCTAAAATATCAGTTTAGTTTTACTGAGTACAAACTAATACCAGAATCAATTCATGCTCTTCAAACTGACAGTCTCAGTTTAAAAAATGGCACCTCGTTTGAGGTGGATCAGCAAAAGGAGTGAGATCCCATGACCCAGTGTTGGTATATCAACTCACTCACTGATACAGAACGTGTGTGTTAGTGAGGTGCAAATTACCGAGGAAGAAGAGGGAATAACTGAGACAAATCCAGAAAAAGAGAAATAACTTTTAGCTGCAAAGGTGTTTTTACCCTGAGAATCCAAAGAGAGAAAGATGATGAAAAAGAGGAAGAGGCTTAAAACGGCGTGAAAGAGATGCTTCCTGAATCACTGATCGTGTGTCTGAGTTGCGTCAGAGCAGGTGAACATGAGTGTAAGTGCTGTGTCAAAAGCAGGTGTGTGTGTGTGTGTGTGTGTGTGTGTGTGTGTGTGTGTGTGTGTGTGTGTGTGTGTGTCGCAGAGACATAAAAGTGCTTGAACAGCAAACAGTAGCGGTGGACAAAGCCCCACTGGGGAGGATGTGATGTCGCCAACAGCAACCATCCTTCTGTGAGTGTTTCTGTTAAATTTTTGTGTTGAATGAAGCTTAAAAGACTAAGCCCACCTTAAGTGCCCCCATAAAACTGCAATAGTAATTACAGTGCATACCATAAAGCAACTGTAAGGATGAAAAATCAAAAATGACAGCTCTGCTATTCTTAAATCCCTAAAGTTTGTCTTCAGGTTGGCAGCAGCTAAAAAGCATATTTGAACAGGATTATATTTACAGATGTAGGGCATCTAGAACTTTGCCAGGCTGAACTTAGGTTTAGCTGTTCTAACATCAGCTTGCTGGCCAGATACATCCACATGCTCAGAGCAAGCAAAAACCGCAAGGGCTGGAAAATTAAGCCAAAACAAAAATGCCAAAAACTGCAGTTCTGGGTGTGGCCCCCTTGAAGCTGGCTCCAAAAGCGAGTCAATCAGACTCCCCTGTTTCAATGCCCAACTAAACTGCCAAAGACAACTACACCCAGCAAGAAGTCACTTCTTCAAATAAAATCCAAACTCAGCTAGTATACCTACGTCACAAGTCTCTAACTACTATTTATCTGAAATGCCCATCACAGTTTATAGATGCAGCTTGCACTCAAACTTGCAAATATGTTAATTTTTGGCTCCAAAACACCAGACAATACGGTCCGCAAAACACTAACTCTGAGGCTTCAAAATACAAGTACAAAACTACAGGGTGGCGTCAGGGTGTCAATGCCCATCTTTAATATACAGTTTGTGGTTTACAGGGCAAATAAACTAGCCTTTGTTTAGATGATGGCAAGAAAAATTATCTGCAACTTTTTGGTAATCAAATGTCTTTTTTTTTTTTTAAGTGGACTTATTGAAGTCATTCTCAGTCACTTATTATTATTACTGAAGTCTACTAGAGGAGCTTTGCATTATTTAAAGTGTGTTTTTAAGTTGAGTTTACCTTTAATTATGTGAGTTTGACATATCTCATGCATGCAGATGCAGAACAAGCTAACCCCAATTCTAACCCTGAATACAGGCAACAACAGATGTGTCAAATATGTGAAATCATCTCTTTTGCAATGGTAGTGTGAAAAAATGTCCATAAAATAGTTGGATATGAGGTGTTAAAAAGGATTTTAGTTCATGTGTCACATTTTTTGTTCCCCCTATATTTTTAAAGTTTAAGGTATACTCAAGTAAGAACCAAAACTTGAATGTCTGCTTTGGCATTGACAACTGAGCAAAGTCCATCTGCTAATAAAGGCCATGTCAGTATGCTTTCAATTTCTAGAACAACTACTAAATAGACCTTGAGGTGAGACTGGCAGTTTAACAAGGTATCTGAGGTTATGGTACATGTGTTGCTTTTCAAAAGTAAAATCTCCTGAAACTGGCTTCTAAATGCTGTCAGTTACTCAGCAATGTAAGTTTATGTCGTAATGAAGTCTTTGCTTTACTTAGTTGTCATTTCATAAAGCAGTAAATCCCTTGCATTGTAATATTTAGCCATTTCTATTTGGGATTAAAAAGATACCTGTACTGACTAAAGGTATGTTTTTAATCCCAAATATTCCCTTATATTTCAAGAAAAGATTTTAGCAGCTGACACAAAGTGATTTGATTCACTTCACCAAAAACAACCAGGGGACACATTTTCATATTTGTATACTGGGAGAACCCACTTCTTATGATTTGACCAATTTCCCAGAACAATGGGAGTATTTCTTATCAAAGCTGCACAACTGAAAACAACAACTGAGAATATTTGGTCTGATCACATGTCTGTGAAGCTGAATAACCCAAAATCCAACATCACTTTAATTGTCTTTCTCTGGGGCTGTTATCCTGCGTTAGTCATTGTTCTTCTCAGTGCCGTTCTGAGGATTTGAACCTTTGACCTTGACCTTTGGGCTGCTGTCACCCCTAGTTCCCGGCTGCGGGCTGAGCCTGCCTGCTGCTCTGTTATCTCTGCTCTGAGTGAACAGAGGAAAAAGAAGAAATGGGAACATTGTGACCAGCAGCACAGCAACCAAAGTCTTATTGGCTCATATTGCTCTGTGGGCACTTACAACTGCAAGGGATTATGGGAAATTGGGACATTTTATTGTTTCTGCTCCAATCACCTTATCTGTCTGTCTTTCTCAGCCTCCTGTCCTCACTCTTGTTTTCTCTTCATCTTTAATCCCTCTCATCTTCCATCTTTTCTTCATCTCAATCCATCCTTCAATCCAGATTTTAATTATTTCCCCATTTATACTTCTCTCTGCCATACTCTCTTTCCTTCATCTGCCTCATTCACCTCCTCATCCTCACCCCTTGCCTTCTATCTTAATTGCTCTGCCTACAGGAGGACACAATCAGACTGGACTCCCTGACGGCTATATTGTCTGCACCAGTTTTATTGAAAGGAGTATATATAACAAAAGAACAGAGCAGAAGGGGAAAAAAGAGGAAATTGTAGAGACCTTTGTTTCTTTGTCAGTGTACCCTCTCAGCAGGGTTCAGTAATACCAACAGCTACTGCAGCGAGGAAATCAAAGACACTCTGCTTAATGCCTCCCATTTTGGATGCTGTCATTTAAAGGATGTGACACATTCAACACATAAAAGCAGCAGGTGTTACACGGTTGGGGACATGTGGTGACACTTTGATTGTGAAGCACAAATTGCAATGAAATTTTTATGACAAAGCATGTCAGAAGATGAAAATGTAAATAAAAAGACAAAATATTTTGGCGCAGACAAAATAAGAGCTGTGTGTCCCTTTCAGCGAATCAGGTTTCTCCCTAAAGATGCAAATCATACTGTTAATGTTTCACACACTCCTCGACCACACTGGTGTCAAGTCGCATGTCATAACAGACTGATGCTCAAGACATGCCACTGTCCTGCTTCCAAGACTTGATTCAGGTTGAAAGTTAAGAAAAGAAGAAATATTAGCACTTCTCGTTATGGTGTGTCAGATAGATCATGTACATTGTGTCAAATCACGTGTGTAGCTGGTGTGATCCTACACAAAAGTGCAACTACAGCTACAGATACAGATACCATGTGGAGACAGCACACAGTGGCTGGTCAGCCTAGGTTGCTTCAGAGGAAGTAATAAAAATGTTAATCATATTATTTAAAAATGGATAAACTGGTTGACAAGCTGATGTCAACTAATTGTTCTTTAAGTAAAACACCAAACATTATGCAGCTTCACAAATGGAAGAGTTTTGCTGTTTTTCTCTATTTTACTTTACTGTAAAAGAACTTGTTGGCTTTGGACTGTTTGTAAGATGAAAAACTGTGGTGACTGTAAGCAGCAATCTTATTTAACATCATGAAATCTTTTCATTAAAAAATATAACAAGGCTAAAACATGGTAGATAAACAGTTTAAGCAGATGCTCTAGTCTCCCTCCCTAGCCACCACCTCTAACTTTAACCTCTAGCTCTGCTGGGAATGCCTCAGTCCAGGGATACTGTGTCCTGGTTCTGCCCCGGGGCTTCCTCCAGGTTGGACATGGCCGAAACACCTCACCTACAGTAGAAGGTGACCAGGAGGCATCCTTGTCAGATACCTAAACCAACTCAGCTAGCTCTTGAAGATGTGGAGGAGTAGCGATTCTACTCTGAGCCCCTCCCGAATGACTGAGCTCCTATCTCTAAGGCTGAGCACAGACATCCTTCAGAGGAAGCTCGTCCCTGCTACTTGTATCTGAGGTGTCTTTCTTTTGGTCACTACCCACAGCTTGTGGCTATAGGTGTGGGCAAGAATGTAGACTTACCGGAAAATGTACAGCTTTGCCTTTCTTTCCCTTTACCACAACTGAGCGTTAATGCATCCACATTCGCACAGATGCTGCACCAATCTGTCAATTTCCTTCTTCACTCTCCCACTAATTGTGAACAAAATTCCAAGATACTCAAACATCTCTACTTGAGGCAGAAATTAATTCCTAACCCAAAGTGGGCACTTCAGCCTATTCCATCTGACAGTTACTGCAGGTCATTAACTTTTGTCTACTCTCTAACATTGCTTGTTTTGTCCTATTTGTCAGTCGCGGTCTCCATTCTTCCCATTTCTTTACCCTCACTCCCTAACCACTTGTAGAATATCTCTACTCCTTCCTCGTTCTGCAGGAAGCCTCTTCCTGTTAAAAGGGAGTTCTTTCTTCCCACTGTTTCCAAGTGCATGATCTTAGAGGATCGTTGGGGTTCTCGCTCTAATATTGTAGTATTCAGCTTACAACTTAAAGCAACTGTTGCTCTTATAAAACCAGGTTGAAAAGGACTGAAACGAATTGAAGATGCAATCACAGACCACTACATGTTGTATTTTTTCTACAGAAAAATACATTTGGGCAAAAATATTGCTGTGTTTATTTTGACTCGGCTGTCTAAATGGCATATTGCTACCAGGCCAATCACAGTTCTTGTGGTCTGCGTCGTCATGAAGAGCAGTTAAATTTCTGGCTAAATTTACATCTAAGACTGATTCTAGTCACTGACCAACTGAGCAGTGCAAAAGTACACATCTCATATTTTCTAAAATTCTCTTTTAAAAAGTGGTTCATTAACAGACTGCAGTAGAGTCTTTTGTGTTTTCCACTTTATTAACTGCACCTGATTTCTTTTTCCCCCAATCGAGGGATTTGTGCTCTGCTGTTAATTAACATGTTGCTTTTTAGTTTCTTTCAGCTGATTATTCTTTATGGCTTTTAGCTGTAATTGTTCGCAGCACTTTGAGATAAAAATCCAGGTGCAGAGCTCTATTAAGTTTTCCCACAGACGTGTTGATATAATATTCTGACTTATTTAATCTTCTTGTTTTTTCCCCCTCTTTTTGATTGTTTTTTTCTTTGTATTCACTGTACTTTTCTTCACTGAAGTTGCATACTGGGGTATTTTCAGGTTTATAGAACACCCAACGCCTTGTTTGTTTGTTTGAATGAGGAATTGAGCCCTTAATTCATTAAGCACCTGTCTCTGTTGGTGTTATAATTGGATTTGGCGGATTACAGGATTGTGTGTTTGCTGGTCTATATTCATGAAACTTGCAGCGTTACAGGTCAGCAGGTTTGCATTAACCTGTGTGTGTGTGTGTATTTCCCATTTCTGCATGGATCAGTGAGCATATGCATTCAGGTGTACTTTAATGTAATTGGCTTTTTTCCATGTGTGTGTGTGTACATAGTGGATTGACCACTACATCTAAATTTAAAATTTCTGTTACTTTGAATAGTTCAGTGAGTAGCAGATATCTGTAATAGTTGTTTTGTTTTTTTTTGTTTTTTTTAAATAGCAACAAATGTTAAAGTTTGGCCACCCAAAAACATTTGAGCTGCCTTAGACCTCATTTAGCTTGTCAGGGTTGCGGCTCACTATTAAGACAGACCAGGTGATACAAATTTCAAAGATTCATAAATACTCTGAATCTTCAGACTTTGTCCCAACAATCAGCAGCTCTAGGTTCCTCTAAGCAGCAGCCTGGTGCTCTAAAATAAGTAGCAATGTGTTTTCAGGGCAGTTAACAAGGACAACTGGAGGTCAAGTTGTGGTCTGAAAGGCCATGAAAACTTTCTGACATCTGCTCATAGAATTTCTATAAAGGTAAATCAAAACCTCTACTTCACTGCAAAAGACCTTTGGGGAAAAAGTACACAAATAAGACCGTAATAAAAGAGTCATAAGAAAACTTCTACTGCACCCTCACCACCAACTTTGCAAATGCACATCTATGGAGACATGTCCTGTTAGCTGATGAACATAAAATAAAACTGCAACAGGCAAAGATTTTTTAGTTGGTTTTTTTTGTGAAGAGTGCAGATCAACCTACCTTAGGATGAGTGCTGCAGCCAGTGACATGAAGAAACAACAGGTACAGGGAAAAGAAATTGATTCAGTTCAGCAAATTCTAGTAGCAAACATCACAGCATCTGTTAAAAAAGGTGCTGATGAAAAGAGGATAGCTTCTAAAACTGGATCCTAAAAAACACTTCAAAATCCACAATGACCTACCTCAAGAGAAGAGAGCAAAAGGTTTTGCCACGTCTCTTGTGGTCTCCTGACCTAAACATCGCTGAAAGCAGTGCAAGAATAGGCCAAAATACCAAAAGCAAGACTTGAAAGACTCTTAGCTGCTACAAAAGCCTTCACAAGCTGTGATACTGCCAAACAGAGTTTTTACCATGTACCAAGTGGAAGGTGCCTAAACATCTGCCTCACACTCTTTAGCTTTTTTGTTGTTTGGAAACTGTACAAGCTGTGAAAACAAGTCTTCCTTTATAAAGAAATGTGTAATCGTTAAATTTATATCTTTAGGAAATCTGGTCATCTTTTCATCCTCTATTTACAGTGACACTGACTTTTGCATGTCACTGTACTACCACACTCAGGATGACACTTCCTCTCAAATACAGTATGTTTCTGTGTGAATAGCCCTGCGGACAGGAGTAAAAACAAGGAGACCCAACAAGACCAAAACAAATAAACCAAAAAGAGCAGATATGAAATATTGATGTAACAGGGAAGCAGGAGGAGAAAAAGGGGTGAGAAGAGCAAGAGAGAGCCAACCTATTTCTTCTTGTGTTTTTGTCCCTGAAGAGAGAGGAGGTGGAAGGAGGGAAAGGACAAAAAGAAAAAGGCCAAGAAATATTGAAGCTGTCTGAGCAGACGGACACAAATGGAAAGGAGAGGAGGAAATGGATGAAGGAAGGAAAGAATGACAATAAGCTGTAATGTGTAAATTAATGTAGACCATTACTACATTGCTAAACCTGACTTTTTTTTGGAACAAGGCATTTGACTTTAACTGAGCATGTGCACAGACAATAATCAGTAACCTGTCACATTATAAACGCCAACAGTCTGGTAATCACCATGTCTAGCAAACTGTAACATTGAATGTTTCAGTAAAATGCTCACGACTACATATTTCATTTACCTTCCCACTATAAAGCATCTGCTCTTGTAATATAATATCCTCTAGTACCAGCTACAGCAAGTTAAACATTTTATAGCTTTCTAAAATAAAATAAAGTGAGAAAAGGTTTAAATGGAAAGCTTCATCTTCCCAAGATAAAGGTACAAACACCACTGCAGGTGTATAAACTCACACCCGGGCTGGGTGAGACTCTGACAACCTTCTCTCAATTCCAGTGCCTTTTCTTTTTAAACCTCATATATCTTCTGTTAAATCCCTATAGAGAGACGGAGACAGATGAATATGCACTGGGACGAGTCACAAAGAGGTTAAGTTCTCAGTTAAGGCATATTGTCCTCTTTCTTATTAGCCCTTTGTCTTTTCTTTCAGATGTCTTTCTTTCCTTACTTATATCATGAATCACAGAGTTTAGGACCCACGTGTAGACACGTGCAGACAGGCTAAATAAACCAAAACTGAGTCTTTATTTTGGCAGGAAAAAGCCCACCAGAATCACAAACAGAATCCAAACCTGACTGGGAGGTTAATAGACACTATGACACAGAACAAAGGAATGACAGGACTATATATACTCACACACTGAGGGCTGATGGGGATTAGACACACCTGGGAGGAAACAGGTGCACGCAATCAACACAATCACAGGGGAGAAAGAAAAACTGAGCAAAAGACACCTAACTAGCACAGTAAAACAGGAAGTATGTAACAATAACTAAACAGGGAAACTCAAACACAAAAGTAAACTTAACATGGGAAAAGACACAGAAGGAAAACACAGAGAGGAAAACTGAGGCCCCTCTGCAACCCTTACTCCTGCTGCAGTGGCAGTGCAAGAGTCTCTGGGTGTTGCCAAGGCTTAATTGCCAAATGCCGACACCTGACAAGGTGTCTATAAAGGCATGCCTGAGGCTGGTTTGGGGGAGATGCCACTTCTTGCTTTCATCATCTCTGGACTGTCATTTTTAGCTGAGGTTATTACGCAAGTTAAAATCAAACTAATGTTTCTACAAAATCACATTGTTGCAGCTTTTGAGCCTGGTCTTAACACTGAGAGAACTAATAAAGTGTACAGGGTGGGCCATTTATATGGATACACCGTAATAACATGGGAATGGTTGGTGATATTAAAGTCCTGTTTGTGGCACATTAGTATATGTGAGGGGGCAAACTCCCCAAGATGGGTGGTGACCATGGTGGCCATTTAGAAGTCGGCCATCTTGGATACAACTTTTGTTTTTTCAATAGGAAGAGGGCCATGTGACACATCAAACTTATTGGTAATGTCACAAGAAAAACAATGGTGTGCTTGGTTCCAACGTAACTTTATTCTTTCATGAGTTATTTACAAGTTGCTCTTTGTTCACAGCCATTGACATGTCGAAGAGGTTAACACGTGAGGAGCGGATCGAAATCGTGTTGATATCTGGTGAACGCAGTAACCGGGTCATTGCA
>VUQS01010056.1:4504-15073 GCA_015108495.1 Heterochromis multidens
GGCTTGTTCATTAGCTGTCTGTAGCCCATTCCAGCAAATAGATCACCATAATTCTGTGGTTAGTTAATGGCTTTCTGGTGTTTCCTCTAGAGTCTTCCTGTCTGAGGGCTGACTGCTAAAACTCCTCCACTGTTTTTTTCTCTTTTTTCCAAGTGGGGAGTCTTGTGTTCTGCTGCCTAACTCAGAAAATTGGCTTCAGCCAGTGGCCAAGTCTGTGAGCAGTCTGGCCGCATGGATTCACATTAGAGAAGTAAAAGCAACATCACAAAAAACATGCTGATCTGACATACTGTCTCACTGACTGGAATCATATTGGTTCTCCACATTTGAAACCTGTCCGTAACAGGACACTTTCTCACAATAAGTAGTTATATTTCATTGTGCTCTTTCTACCTGGAAGATTTTACACATTTTGAATTTTAAATTTAACCTGCAAAGGTCAACATGGAATACATAAAAGTGTAGTTTTTTGTCTTTTTCAGATTTTTCAGATTCAGTATAAATCACACAAACTCCATCAGACATTATTACAAAATGGTCTATAAATACTTGTCAAAAGATTTGGGACAATGTTTAATAATAAAATGTTCAGTTGATGGCAGCATTAACCAGCGATGTTTTTCAGTGGCAGGAGAAACTGGAGCTCCCAAAGAAAACCTAGAAAACCGAGTATTAATAAATCTGTAAATTCTTTGACAGGTCACAGTTAGATTTTGATTGATTTTTATTTCTTTTTTTGTCCAATTTGTTCCCTAGAAGACCAGTTTTGGACACTTTTGTGTCCTGCGCTTTTGTGTAGCAGGAGCGTCATTTAGAAACGCGATGCCAAATTCTATACTTCAAATCATTTTTTCCAAGCAAACTTAAATCAAATCAAATTGATTTGATGTGAAAGTAACCCACAGAGAATCATCATCTAATTTGATGGCTCCCTTCATTATTAGTTTGTTTTAGGTAATAGTTTGTTATCCCTCCCCATATGGATTGATAACATATTATTGATGCCAGCGCCTTTATTGATTCCGGTTATAGGTCTAATGCTTTATCGATTCTCAACGTGATTGATTCTTGGTTAGTTTTCTGTTTGAAAAAAGTAAGCCTACACGTTTTCAGTGTCAGCATGACTGTTTTATTATCTGAAGTCTAAACACTGTGTAGAAACAGAACAAAGGCATGCAGTTTATTTAGATTTGCAAAAGCGCCAATTCACAACATGCCAGCATTTATTAAGGAATTTATACACAATTTGGTACCGCTTTTTAGCTAGAACTGGATTCTCATCTATTCCCATCCCTACCTCGCCGCTGGTGACTGCTAAGGCCAGAGGCATTATGTTTTTGGGCTGTCTTTCTGTCTCAGGAATGCTTGGAATGAGAGAATGAGGGAATCTCTTTAAATTTTGTGTCCACTTGGGCTCAAGGTTAAACAGATTAGAATTTGATCATACATTTTCTAATAGTCTGTAACATTGTGCAGAGTCTGTAACATCTTTCACATTTGATCTTGAGCATATTAAGTATTTTAGAATTTATATACATTTATATTTATATATTTATATACAGATACACATATACATTATACGTAGTGATGCAGTATATATACAGATACACAGTATAGCAGTAAACTGCTATATATCTACAGAAGACAAGAAGCATACAACCCCAAGCAGCAATTGTTGTTTGCTCTGCACATACAGTACTTAATGGTTGCCTCTTAAGACTCTTTACTTCTCCATATGAACCATACACAGCTGTTTCTACCAGCAACTTTATATAAAGCAACTCTGCACTACATACCCAAAATAAAATATCATAAATAAAATTTTTTATTGTCTACATTAAAGTTAATGGGCTGAGGGGGTCTAGTATTTTGCAGGCTATAATAATACATTGCATGGAGTAAGTGTTGTGCCATCGGTTGCCAAAATAAGGACTGCAGTGTTAGTCTTGCTCTAATTCTGCAAAATCAGTAATTACTACTCACTTCATTCCATATCAAAAGTGGTGTTTCACTGCACTTTCTGATTGAAGATTTCAAGGTTGTTGATGTCTGACCACATCCAACATCTCCACATCTGGCTGTGACAGCTGTGATGCCATTGACATACTCTGTCATGTACCTGAGAGGTCTGACTGGGTTGTAAACAGTGAGCAAGTCAGATATGTACTGGGGGGCCAAACCATTGAGAGCCTGAACACAGCTGAATGTGTTTTCACTTATTCAGCACTATTTAGACATACAAGAACTAAAACAGTTTTTTTTTTTTTAAATTTAACACTGAATACAAATGAAAACAGAAACAATAATTCACAAATTATAAAAAAAAATGACAATCTCAAGTAGTCTGAGCATAAACTACAGTTTACTGTCTATGAAGACAGCTTGATAGTGCTAATATGGTATTGTTGCTCTCAACTACCATTGTCCAGGTTTTTCGTATTGAGTTCCAAAGTAACTTCAATTTGGTGTCCAACAGCCAGAATTGAAACTGAGCTGTTTGCTTCAAACATTTTCAGGTAACAGTTAAGTTTTTTTTCTTTTTTTGACATTACATAATGAAATTTAAAGGAAGCAAATATGCAACATGTATCTCTCATTACTTTATTGCTGTCATGTGGTTTTGAAATTGGGCATGTTCTTTGGAATAGTGAGCCTATAGGGAAAAATCTAAAAATGACATATCAGGTTTAGATTTTCCAACATGGGAAACTGAGTTCACACTGAGTTTTTTATTTAGGTTGTGAATTTTAGAATAATAATGAAATAGTTTTGGTCAGTTGAGTAATAACTATCCCTGAATCATATGTAGTTTTGTCTACTTCCAAAAACTGAAAATCAAGTTGGACTACCACCTTTTTTAGCACACTAGGGGAGATCCATCATGTTTTGCAGAGGCAGAAGTACAAGGGAACATAATAGCACTTCTATAGAGTAATTTAAAAATAGCAGCAACACTGAAAATGGTCCTGAGGTGCCTAAGAAGATAATCTTGAATTGGAGATTAGCCACATTTAAATCAGGTAAAATTTTAGATTTTTGTAGGGTCATTCCCAGAACTTTTTGATCACACTTGATCACAAGAAGACACATGCTTCTGTATGTATGTGCTTATATTTCACACTGTTTCATACATATGGTTGCTAAGTTAGCTGGGAGTTATCGTGATCTCTCTTGGGTTGTTGTCTTTTCTCTTTGGCTGAAGAATTGATTGAAAGTGGGAGCCTCTAACTGTTACAGTGAAGTTGTCAACTGCCAGTGGCTACATTTACATGGAACCTAACCATTTAAAAAAGCTATCAGCTATTAGTTGAAAACTTGGCATATCATGGCACAGTGTGCAGTGTGTTCTTTAAATAGGAAACTGGACAAGTGGAGGACAAAAGAAGCAGTGCCACACCTAAAAACTATCTCTAGCAGATGAATTTGCCCTTAAGAAATAGGAAAGAATCCAGCAAAGACCTGACACAGGACCTGAGAGATGCATCTGGGCCTTTAGTTGATCCATCTACTGTTTGCCAAAGTCTCATCCGAAGTGGTTTCAGTGGAAGGGTGGCTGTCAAGAAGCTGTTTTCAAGGAAGCGAAACAAGGAGAAAAGGCTGAGGTATGCCAAATTACACAAGAACTGGACTGAAAATGGGTGGCAACAGGTCTTATAGAGTGATGAATCTAGACTTTTTTGGTTCCGTTTTTACGAAGGTGGCCAACAGTGAATGTCTACAGGCATCTGAAAAACACAGTGGAGGCTCTGTCATGGTTTGGGGCTGCATTTCAGCCAGTGGTGTTGGGAATCTTGTCAAAATTAATGGAATTATGAACGTAGAAAAATACCATCACATTTTGATCCACCATGGAAAGTGTCTAAATGGAAGTGACTTCATTTTTCAGCATTACAATGATCGCAAATATACTTCCAAGCATACCTGGATAGAAAAACACACAATGGAACATTATCATTCATGGATTGGCCTCCCCAGAGCCCGGACCTCAACATTATTGAAGCAAAAGGCAGCCCACATCCAAAGACGATTTTTGACTATCCTTCAAGAAGCCTGGAGAACTATTCCTGAAGACTACTTAAAGTAATTACAAGAAAGCTCACCTAAGAGTGTTCAGGTTGTGTTGAAGAATAAAAGTGAGCATACAAAATATTGACTTTCAAGTTTGTTAGAATTGTTTAAACTCTGTTTTTGCCTTATATACTGTATTTCCATGCATGTCTGCACATTTGTTGTTTTCATGTTTCCCATTTTCCTGGCAAAATATAAAGAAATGAGGCATGGCTCAAGACTTTTGCACAATACTGTATGTGTTCATCATGAATTACTAGTCAGGTTAAAGGAGAGCAACACTGAAAGCTCTGTTAGGCTCTACTTACCTCCTTAACGCATTAATCTTGCTTACACCCTTTCAGTCCTCTGGAGAGATCTGTTTTTAATACAAACTGTTAAAGAATTAAGAGCAACACAGTAACTTTAGCTACTGCACTGAAAAGATGATAGATATCCGTCTTTGGGGAGTTGATCAAACATGTGCTGAAGAAATGAAAACATTGAAGAAGATAAATGCATTACATGTTCATCACTTTTGCGAATGTCACATTGCTGCTCTGAAATGCATTGGTGCGTATAAATACCAGATCATGTTAAAATTACATCATATGTGAACAGTTGACCTAAAAACTTCAGTCTGACTGGTAGCTCAGCTATATTTGACAGTGGATGATTAGTTGTGCAGAAGTCTGTACTTAAACTGTCCCAAAGGCTTGCTTTGCAGGTCTCCTTCACCTCCCTGTGTGTGGGAAACTAGATGACTTCTAAAGTCTGATATTCAAGTTTACTATGCAAAGAAAGGCTTGTCTTTTTCTTTCCAGTTCTCTGATGTCACCCTGTACTGAGAACCTGTATGTGATCTTCTGCAGCTGGCAGGCCATCTCATATGCATTTTATATGCCAGTGAAAACCAGGCTTTACTGGACCATTTACCGGCTGACATCACACGAAAGCCTGGTTGAGGTACATCTGTCCATTGACAGCAATATTTAAAACCACACCAAGTTTTTCACATTTTTAAGTTATGCTATTTGAGTGAACTTATATGTCTGTATTTAATGGTTTTACCTGATCACCAGACTTTCATTTGGTATTCTGCCAATTTATATGGGTATTTTCATCAACACAGTGATTACTACTTTATTGCTAAGTGATTCTACATATTTTTCTATATTTTAACAAAACTTTTTTTGTTAAATATCCACAGGCTAGAATGCATAGGAATGTTTCCAATATGTACGGGGTTTGACAATCAAAAATAACTTTGTAATGAGTTGTAATTTAACCAAAGTCAGTGACTCTGATTAAAGGATCTGGTTAGACATGAGACAAGAGTTCTTTTGTGTCAAATGGGAGCCAGAATGACCAAAATGGAGTCACAGTTCTTTTCAAAAATATCAGTAAATGTCTGGGAATGAGTAAAAGAAAGTAGTTCATGAGCTGGTACTGGCTGCCCTCTTGTTATTGGCTGCTGTGATCATTTTTCCATTTCTCAATTCAGCATGAACACACAGCAAAACAAACAAACTTGAATGCCTTTCCCAACAATATCTTCCCTTTATTGGCAGCTGATACATGAACAAGAGGTTGTCTTGGCTGCAAAAAAAGGAACTGCTGAGGCGTTGCTGGACCTCCAGACCTTTTTGACCAATGGTGTGTCATCCCTCACTTTGTCATGTTTAAGTAAAACCAATGCCCATTTAAAGCAGCATCCATCAGTGTTAGTTGAGAACAATGACAGATTGCCTTTCTGCTACAATCAAAGCATCTGGATCTTTTCTCTACTCCCCCTCTTTTATTTATGGTAAACAGCCTGAATAACAGCTGGGCAATGGGATTTTACAAGTTAATCAATTGTTTGTTTGGAGCCACAGTGATGCCCCATATCCAACCATCTGCGAGGTAATGTTCATTTACCATGCTAATTTTTCCAGAGGCAACCACATATCTATTGATTACTTCTTAAAAGATTTGTCTACACTTAGCATTATGAAATACTTAATTTAGAAAATTGCACTTTTTAAGTGTCTACATTGCAAGTGTGAGTATGTTTAATTTTGTTTCTAAGATATAAAATTTTAAGCCATCAGCACATCTAAAAACACAGGAAAAAGAATCCATCTGGTGCTGATAAACTTATACAAATGGTCCAAAACAAGCACAAAAGTACAAAAGCATCCCATCCACATTTTAAACTGCACTGGGATGTCCTGAGGGTCATGTTAAGTTTCATTCACTGGTGGTGCATGCAGGTATGCACTGTTTATCCTGGACACTGTGAATCCTGTTGAAGTGAAGCTGTCTTTGTCTCTCCTCCCAGGTATTTATGCCTTTGGCAGGGTCTTGGTCTTTTGTTTCGCCTTGCTCCTCTTGAGCTCCACAAGGCAGCCCATGTGAACACAGGTCCCTCAAAGGTCAGTCATTAGTATCCCCTAACATGTAGTCAGCAGTTCACATGATTGGTCTTGTACAAAGTAAGCATATTAACACATTTAATAAAAAACAACTTGATAATTGCATTCAATAATTTAGTTTATGTTTTTGTATATTTTTAAATCAATATTTTATTTTGAAACATTATTTTTAAATACAAAAAATAAAAGACCCAAACACCATGAACATGAAGTCACAAGCACAAGAACATAGAAAACTAAGCATCCAATTCTTTCCATGTGCAACAATTGCTAAGAAATAGGGAATGTTGTTTGTGATAGTAGACAATAATGATCGCAAACACAATCACACAATAGAACATTTAGAAAACTCATACATACACAATTGAAAAGCAAAAACCCTTAACTTAAATTTAACAGTATTATTTTATGAAATCTACTTTATTTGACCATGCTGTCTTGGCAGCCTTGAGCCAATGTTCAGATAGGGCACCATTTACAACTGTGCTGTGAGCACTTGTATTCACCTTTCCTGTTTCCCGGCTGCAGCACAGAATCCACACGCTACTTTATTTATAATCCAGCCAACCTCAATGTGTAACTCTTGCCCCATACTCTTGCTCGCATCACACAGTGAGGTCACTTCCCTCTGCACCTCCAACACTGCTCTTGCATTCCAACATGGCTCTAGGACAGCAGCCCAGCAAAGCTCTATACTCCTCAAATCACAAAGAGGCCCAGATCAGAGCAATGCTGGATGTGAGCCAGAATCCAGGCCCTCACAGCCCAGGCAGCTGGGGGCAGCCTATAATAAGTGGGAGACAATGAGAACTAGCACACCTCCCACGCTTTGCATGTGGATGTCGACTCAGAATTGAAATTAAATGGTTTCATAGGTTTTCCATAGGCCACCCTAATTACGAAAAGATATAAAAACCACTAGTGGGTTTAGCAGATGTATATTTTAAGAGTATTATTAAACAGTCTAATTTAAAAAAATATATATATTATTCAGTTTTCTATACTGAGTTTTAAAAGTGCAAAATTAAGGAAAAGGATTAATACAATACAAATGAAGAGAAAAAAAATTGCTGTGGAGTTTCTTTTTTTAAACTTTGATTTAGTTTCAATGCTTATAAATTCCAAGGGTATTTTTTATATATTTTACCAGCACTTTTTAAAATCCCTATTCAAACGCATCAGACTTGGTTTACTGTAAAACCTGGGCAGCTGAATATTTTCTGTTCTCTAACATGTATGTGTGTATTTGTTTTCCACATGGGAAACTAGACATATTAAAGGTATTCTGTTTTAATGAATAATAATGAACAGTTCACTGTGATGTAGATGATGGTGGTGCTTTAATGGTCCCTTGTAGCCTCTTAAGCCTTTGGTGATAAATCTTACGCAGGCTCACTCGTATAACTAAAACCCAAACCTCATTCAACTTCACATCCATCAGTGTTTGGCTCAAAGCGATGACAAAGCACTTTCAATTACACCAGTAACTGACTCTGGAAACAGTTCATAGCAGGGTCCAGCCTCGAAGACTAGGGGGAAAACACAAGGGGGAGGGCAGAATGGCTGGTAGGGCATCCGTTTGACTCGCTCCCAAATAATAAAAAGGGTTGTGTGACTTGGGGACACAAGGGATGCCGCCAGCATTGGGAACCCAAGGACAATTCACCTATTTTGTGTGCTGTCACCCCTGTAGTCTGATTTATGGTTGGGACATCCTTCCTATGACCCATTCTTCCATCAGCTTGGTGCTATAAGGATACTCTGGTGATTAAAGGCTGAAGTATCAAAGCGTCCTCAGTCAGGGCCCTTGTCTAGTACCAGAGGGGCCTTGCGCTACTGAATGGGGAGTGTGGCGGTTGGGAGGGAGAGTGTTGCAGCAGCAGAGGAGTGCCATTCTTAACCCAGAGCACCAGAGGATAGAAGAGCCTTTTGAGAATCCATCAACTGTAAATGCTTCGTTCCATAATGTTGGTGTTTTCTTTTCCATTTTTCCATCCCAATTTGTAATTATATTATGTCGAGTGTGTGCTCTCTAAAAGTTAACATGGCACTGTTTAATTGGAGTGATTTTACTCATAATTGCATGATCCTCTCTACCACTTTTGGCTTCCACTTTGTTTGAATAAGCAGGCTAATTTCAGAATCCATCCTCAAAATTAATCAGTATAGCATACTTAATATTGAAGTTCACAAATGAAATAATTGAGAAAATGTAAATCTGCTTTGAATAATGGAATCCTTAATCGTCAACAAAAACAGTATCCTAAACAATGACAGCACCACTCTGGGATAAGGCATCAACAGATAAGTGATGATAATTTCTCTCTTTCTCTCTTTAAAATGCCTTTATTACATAAATAAAAACAGAGTCTGATTCTCCAGAGTGCCTGATCTTTTTAAAGCACCTCTGACTCCAACCCCCCTGATGAAAGGCCCACACTAACATCAGGAGTCCAGAGCCTTTACTCTCTAACTTCAGGCAATTATGACACAGAGGAGATCTTTGCCTTCTGCACTCCAAAAGAAGAAGAAAAAAGGCATCCCTTTTTTCTAAGCTTAGTTGTAAAAATAAGCTTGCTCTCCTCAATTGCAGTCACCCCATGCCCTTTGCAATAGCAGCAAGGATGTATCGCAACAAGCCATGGGGCAAAACAAATCACTTGTGATTTACAGAATTATAAAGATTTTAATAGCTGCAATGTTTCTCTCTCAGATTGGTCTTTATTTCCAGGAGTCAAAGTTTCCTGGGTGCCGCAGGCTTTTAAAAAGCAGTAATTGGCCAACAGAGAGACTTAGGATCTCCCTGAGTGATTGAGGGTATTTGTTGCTATGAACTTGAGGGTATCACTCTAAAGATCACAGGTTCAGGTTCTTAGAGACTGCAACTTGTCAAGCACAATTCATTTTGCAGCTGTGGAAGTCAGGATACTTTTCCACGCAGTTTTGTTTAAAGTTTTAACCTTTCTGTGGAACTTGATCCGCGTTCTTTTGCTGATTAGTAATGTTTCCAAATAATTCAGCATAAAAATATGGAGCTCAGGTTTGTGACCTAAAGACAGTCTTGAATTAAAGCAGAGTAACTATTATAAGGAGGAAAATGAGCATAATTCTGGTGTGTACGAAAAGTGCATCTTGAAGGAACAAAAGATAGATTTTTGAAGTATAATTAAAAAATCATTTTTATTTTATTTTTTATTACTCTAGCAATGAAACCAACACTTTTTACCATAATTATACACTACATAGAGCTGAATTTGAAGCCATGCATTGAAGGCAACTACATAAGTAAACTAAAGCTGTCCCTTAAAATAAATACATCACCCGAAATTGCTAACTAGGTAGAAAGGAGAAATGCAACCTTTAAAAATGTAGTAATTCAGAAAATATATAAAAATGTAAAAATGCTTTTTTTCATTATATATTTATATAGAGATTTTACATGCTTTTTATACCAGTTATTTTAATTCATGGGAGAAATATATTTGTTATGCCTTTTAGATAAAGCGATAAATTATACTTCACACATCTGCAGAACAATCTCTTAATGTTGTTCTGTTAGGAAAACAAGTCTGGCAGTAGCTTAGCTATATTAAGGAAAACCACCAGGGAGGCATAATCGAGTTTGACTCTCTACCGGTGGTCTCCTTGTTAGTGTTGCGAGTGTCAGAACTGACAGTGCAGGTAGCTCAAATGCCACTTAAGGTTTTAGCTTCAGTGGCTTTTGGAAAGAAATGACCGTGACCTGTGTAGCTTGAGCCCACATCCCACACCCTTTCTGCCTGACAGCCGCTCAATGGCAAGTGTCTGCCAGCATGCCGAGGGGAACGCTGCCAAGCAGCCGGAGATAGAGATGATTACCACATCCCTCTCTCCCTCTCAGCCTGCTCACTGAAAACTGATACCTACTAACAAACTGCTGTCAACATGTTAGCGAGGCAGAGAGAGTGAGAGCAGTAGTATGTGCAGACAGAGAAAAAAGGGAGAAAAAGAGATGTGTGGGAGAGTCAATGTGAGGAGTCCAAACAAGTTAGGATTAATGACATTGAAACAAGTTTTTTTTTTTTTTTTTTTTTTTTTTTTTTTTTTATGTTAATTTTTTTTTTGC